>JBBPOD010000540.1:0-17367 GCA_038091255.1 Tylopilus intermedius | reverse complement strand
TGGGGGTAGGCTCGCTTGACGGATGCTTCGGCGGAAGAAGATGGCAATGGGTACGGCGCGCTCAGCGACGGGAGCAGCGTTGGGCATTGTAGATACGACGGACTTGCAAGCAAGCCGTTTATCCTTGACCATTTGGTCTCCAAAGAACCCCGCAAGCCTCTTGGCGGTGCTGATGGAGGTGGACTATTGACCAGCGTACTCAACGAGCGTCTTCGACATCCTTCTGTTCTCAGCAATGAGCTCAACGAATTCCTTGTCTGAGAGCGTCTCTGCGTGGGAGATGAGAATGTCGAGCCACTGATTGGCAACGTTCACGACAACGCCATGGCCAAGCAGGAATTTTGAGACTGGAAGATCGTGATGAGCTGGAGTTCGCCACCTCGCTTGACCTCGAAACTTTGAGTTCAACGAGAGAACCCTCATCATTGAACACCGCGTAACAGTTCTTTAGCAACTTGTCTTCCTCCTTTGACGAGGGGGGAATCATGGCGCGATATGGCCTGTCGAGCTCGAAAAAGATGGAGTTTTCAGAATGAACGTCGTATTCCTCGGATACGACATGGATACGAGTTTGCCGCTAGCCAACTTGAACTTGAAAGAAGACGCCAGGAAGCATGCCCCAGATCCCATCCGTATCCGGTTCGAGGGGACGCCCAATCTGTTCCACCAACGCGCGAGCCATTTGAATGATCGTCGCGCCCGTGAGACACGTAATACCTGCCATCTCCAACGAATACTTGCGTGCACCTTTGCGCATTACGTAGCCGTAGGAGTTGAGGATACACTTGTGAGCGAGCTGCAGCGAATCGTAGAGCACAATCTTCTTTTCGCCTCGTTAACCTCGGCTAGCGAACGACCCTCGCTGAGAACCGTATCCAGATTCTTCTTCCATGTTTTGAGAAGCCCCTTGTGCTCGTGTCGCCGATCACGGAAACGGCGCACGGTATCGACGTAAAATGGATTTTCCCGCTGAGCACTATGAACTCGTGTCCTTGGTCTTCTTGTATACTTTGCGAGAGTAGTCCCCAAGCCGCTTGTGCAACAACGCCGTCTGCTCGGTCAAGTCGGCGAACTTGCGCTGCGGTCCGCCAGGTTCCCCGGGAGGGAAGGTCTCCCAGTTCAGAGCGTGTCGAATCATGTTGCACTCGTCCCTGCGTGCGGGGAAGAATTTGCCTCTCCACGCCCATTCAAGCTTTGGATCGCGCTCCTTCCCCGGCTGGCTGTAATCGCAAACTGTGCACACCGACTCGTCGATCATGGAGTCATGTTGTAGACGATTCGATGACATAATGTTAGAGTACATGGTGGCGACATCGAGGTGGTAGATCAATGGCTTGTGCGTCCGTCTTGGGTTATCTTGCATAAGTTTGAGAGCCGATAGGATTTGAGACTTCACTTCGTCGTAGTTGGTGACGTTGTCCAATGACTCGTTCGACTGCTCGACGATGTAGAACGTTAGAGTGGTATCGAGTTGGTCGATGAGCTGAATATCGTGATTCAGCATGGGCGAGACGGCACATTAGAAGACTACGGACCTTTTGCACACCGTCAGGGACAAATTTGATAGTAACGATATCGCTGCGGAAGACGCCAGGTTCTGATGCTTCCACGTGTCCGACGTAGGTTTCAGAGGCGAGTAAATGTCCTTCGAATATGTTTAGATGTGCATCCTCGTGTCTGTTGGGCATGATGATGTGCCCTCGGTATGCCTCTACCTGATTAAATCCGTAAGCGAGCCCTCAGCCTTATCCTTGGGTCTACATACCATCAGCAATGTCCCGCAAGGCGTTCTACTTCCCTTTCGCAAGACCTCGTCTGGACATAGCGAGATGGTGTTGCAGAGCGAGAAAATAAATGGATGAACGTATTTCATGTAAAGGCATCGGAGACGGAGTACTGGACGAGGACTTGCAGTTGCTCCATCGTATATCTGGCATTTGATGGTGAGCGTGAGTGTCGACGAAAACCCAAACAACGTACATGGGTCAACAACTTGGGATCTAATTCGATTGGGTTGTACCCCAACTTCGCTGTTGTGACCACCTTCAAACCCTGACTTCCTTGGGGTAGATACGAGTCACACTTGACCCATTGGAAGCAGTCCATGTGAACACAACAGGGACTCTTGAACTCGTCCTTGGAATCTTCTGCAAAGCCGGTCTCGAGGAACATATCGATCCCGTTGGGCTTCGCCCCCGCGCAGAGAAACGGAAAATGTAAAAAGACGCCGTTAAACGTGGCTATGACCGTGGGCTTCACCTCCTGGATATGTTCGAAGAACTTCGTGATCGTTGCAGCCTAGCCGAGTTGGCATGAGTCAACAAACGTGAGTTGCCAAAAGAAGGCGACGTACTTCATCCTTCTCATTGTAAGCGGTAAACGGCCCTTCGTACCCTTCCATGGGAGTATACTCAGAGTCTTCGATATCCTCACTCACGATTTCGCGATGAGTGATGAGGTATCCATCAACCATGTACGAGGTCATCATCACCTAGTCAATGTCCTTGAGTGGGGCCTTGGTCGTCTCGATATCGAATGCCATAACCCAGGGTCCGCACGCTTGGCGCGCTCCGGGATCGGCTCAAAGCTAGGTTGCCCCACATTGAACGCGACAGCATACCATAGTTCAACGCGCAGTTCGTTGTCGATGGCCACCGGGAAGTAATAGGGTACCGGTACCCTCCAGTTTGATATCATATGTCGTAACGACATGGGCTAGCACCGTCTTGAGCTCTGCTGCCGCAAAGAAACGACCGGGACTAATGATGAAACCAGCATGAAGACAAAGAGAGACGGAGATCATACCGTGCATGTCGACCATGTCCGAAAGAGGGAGGTTGCGACGAACTGGTGCTCGATGCATTCCCCATCTTCCTTGCCCATGGCTGCGAATCGGAACGGGTCGAATACTTCTGAGTGTTCGTGCAGCGTTTCATAATCTCCCTTGCCCATCCTGACAAGGCAACATAAACACGAATCGTCCTGCCAAGAAAAGAGGGATGAACTACGTACGCAATGGTGTCTCGAACAACCTCACGTCGGTCCGTGTACGGCTTCTCTAGTGACAACACGTCGTCCTTGATCGCAAGCCGCGATGTGCCTATTACCACGGCTGGGTGCACGCGAAGAGTCTCCTCCAACACCGCGTCCAGGTAAAGAAGGCCATTCAGCTCCCCCCGGAGTTTCGTCTAAAGATCAGGTGCTTGGGTCGATGCGTACAATGCCCAGATGACTGCATTGCTATTGTGACCTGACAGGACAACAATGCGAACGGCGTGCCTCGTCGTCTCGAGGCCCGCGACAAGAAACGTGGGCACCTCTGAGATACACGCTCGTTAGCAATCGTTGAGACTACGCGGATAGGAAACGAACGTGCTATGACATCTTTATCGGACAGCCTCTGACTCTCGGGGACGTCCGTGGTCAGGTTAGCCCTGACCAACAGCGACAACAAGTCGCGGCCGCGCAGATGCAATCTGTCGGCTTCCATCTCGCCTTTGGCAACCGCCCTCGCCCTCCTAAGCAGTTGACCACCGATCTCAGTCATGGAACGCTGCGCAGTTTGCAATTTATGGCTCTGGATAGTGGGCTATTGGAGGTCCCTCCATGAGCTCAGCCTAAAGTAGAAAAATGAAGCTCACGATGAGACGGAGTACCGGGACCAAACCCAGAAAGAAATGGTGCCAGTCCGCGCACAGCAGGAATCTCGGGCGAATCGGGATTCAATCTCATGGCATCACTATGGGATCCACCAGGTCAGTCTCCGTGGTGATACATGGCCGGGATACGCACATTGCGGCGATGTTGGCAGCATCCTAGTCAGCACGCGCAAGTTCTAGCTCGATTCTCCATAGCGGTCATTGTGTCGGTGCTTCGCCCTCTATGTTTTGTGGGCACTTGTCGAGAGCTATTCGGGCCATTCCCCACTCCTTTTTACGTTTGGCGTTGTCAAAGTTGCGCAAGTGAGCTTCGAGCTCGAGGATCTTGTCCTGAAGTTGCAGCACGACAGCATTGGTAAGTTCCATAGCAATTGCAACAAGCAACGTTGTCAGAACAGACGTAGAAGAACCCAAGGCAAGATGACACCGAGCGAGGCGGATCAGAGTCTTTGAGGAAGGTTGTGCTGATTGCAACGCGGCCGCCTGCTGACAATCGGCCAACGCTAGACGGAAGCGCTTCAAGGCCATCTAAGATGCAGCACAGTTGGTGAGGTAGGAGGGTTCTGTGGGCATTATTTCAATGACGCAATAAGACTTGCTGTGAAAATGGGAGGCACACCTATGGCTTTGGTATATAGCATCGTTGTATTATTTTGCTTTGAGGGCAACGTTTCCTTGCTCTTTGATGTCGTCTGCAGTAGGCCCGAATGGCTTCTCGTGTGGATTGGCTGTGCGGAAGAGGGAGTGGTGGGACTGGCTGGTTTTGGCTGTGGTTCTGGTTGGGTTTGAGTCCTGAATTAGAATCGGCTGATATTAGGTCGGGAATTGTCGATACAAGCGCACTTGATACCATTTGCATGGGCTTACTTCTTGGCTTGAGCCTTCTTTTTGTTCGTCATGCTGGTGCAACGAAGCCTCGTTCTATGAAAGATATTGTTGAATATTCGGATAGCGCCCAGAGCTTCAAAGGTGAGTAGACGGAGTGGATATCAAGGGATTAACGAGGACAAGGACTGGCAAGCGCGGGTACGACTCGGAGGAGGACAAAAGGAGCGATCACATTAAGATGCTATACTAAAACAGAAAAAAGATCACATGAACCTATAAAAGGAAATGTCATCTCTGGCGATCTGAGCCGTCGACGAAATTGCAGCTGCGCCTGTCGTCAATGGCCCGGGTAACCGTAACCCTTACGTCCCTTTCTCCACCATTCTGACCGCTCTCTCGTCGACAAGGTTCGCATACTCGCCGCACCTTCTGTTCAGTACGACACGACCCCGACCACGACCATGCGCACGCTAACAACATCGCATGGATATCAGCCGCCACACCGTGTTGATCTCCATACACTCACCGACAGGCCAACCTACCACGTCCTCGGCCTGAACGACCAGATCTCAATCACCATCTTCCCCGACCTCTTACACATGATTGCACACATCCCTCCCTTTACAAGCTACCTTCCACACGCTTTCGCATGGCTCACTCAAATCCCGGATTGGAGCCCCGCTCTGGGTTTCGTACAACCGCACGGGCCCATCGTTACCACCGTTGATGAGGAGTTTCGAGTCGAACCGGAGAGACGTGACGGACGAGTCGTGGGCAGAGATATGTACGTTGCAAGGACGTGTAGTCAACGTGTAGTTGTGCAGATCGAATGTGATGACACGTCCGTCAGATCCTCCAGTTGTGAGGAGCCCCGTGGTGGGGCAGAGTTGCAACTGACACACGAGGCCGCGTGCCCTTGTAGTAGCGCAATGCATTGTCTGTGATGTCGGTTGAACTTAAAAGGAGAACAATCGATTTTATGGGCTGGGCTGACCCGGAACAAGCATCCCATACGCGGACTGTCGTATCCATTCCACCGGAAACAACGCGAACGCCGTCGAATGCGACCGAATAGATCTCTTGATCATGCCCGGTGAGGACGTATAGACACTCTCCCGTGTCCACGCCCCATATCTGCGATGCCGAATTCATAAGGACACGCAGTTAAGAAGGGATCTGGACGCACTCGGCAAGTGGCATTATAACTTCCACTGACCACCTTATTACCGCAGACCTCGAGGCATTGAACGCTGCTCTTGTTGCGCCCCAATATCCGAAGCATTCGATCCATCTGTATGCCCCAAACCCGAACAGTTGTATCTCGAGAGCCGGTCTCTGCAATCGGGCGGTTGTGCAAAACACGGACACGTTTGATAGTCACCTCATGCCCTGGGAGAATGTAAATACAATGGCTAAAGTTGGTCAGGATCAGACTACAGGAGCGATGAAACACCGAAAAAAACATACTCTGATACAACGTCCCATACGCGCAGACTCTTATCGCAGCCGGCGCTGATGACAATGGGATTTCCAGGCTGACCCCAGCCTTCCGACGTACAACACAAGTCGCTCGGCTTCCCCGGGCCATCGCGCCGTCGAGCCGAACGTGGCCGTCTCTTGTTTGGAATATCCAGTCCCAGTGCCCGATAGTATTTCATGCGCATGTAGCCTTTTGTTCCGGCTGAGGTAGGAAGCTCTGCTGATTCGTCTAGTGTTTGGGTACCGGTCTCGGGTTCGTCCCAATAGCCACCGCGACTGACGAAGTGCACCGCCCCATACACCTTGTTCGTGCCCTGTGAGTGTACGGCATACCACACCGGTGTTGGAACTGTAGATGAGGATCTTGGAGTTGGCGCTTCCGACGACGATGCGATCAGAGTCGAGCGCAACGGACGTGACGACACTACCATCTTGTGCCGAGCAGGAGACGCGGTGCGAACGAAGAAGGTATCCCCCTCTGCACATGTTGGACACTTGACACTGCTTGAGCACATGGTGAATTGAGAGAACGATAGTGGTTACTCACTTATGACGTATTGAGAATGTTTCGAGATACTCGTCGTCACGTTCTTCGGCCTATATCCATGCTTATATCCATGCTAAAACAATACGTCCCGCACACCGTTTCCAAAACCATTCGTCTTGAACGAGATCTGACCACCGCTTATCGTTTACGAAATGCGGAGCCCAGGGCGATCAAGTTCGCAAACTCGATGCGAGAGAGATTGGCGGGATCGTACGATGGCGAGTATACTTTGGAGAGGTGGAAGGTATCTGCGAAGAGGGAGCTGGTCGGACCAGGGGGACTCGGAGGCGGCAGGCATGTGTACTGTGACTTTGGCATGCTTGGTTTGCGTCTGTGCGTGATCAGGTCCGTGTTGGGGGTAGAGTGGTCTGTGTGGTCGGGGAGGGTGCAGGATCGCGTTTGACGGGGGGGGATCGCCGATCAGAGTCGGGGAGGACGAGCGCGATGGGGCTCTGAGGGGAGGCATAGGAGGGGTCGCGGGAATCTGGGGGAACCTGCAGGTAGTATGGTATGGTGAACTGGGACGGTGACGATGGGAGACGTGTCGGGGTAGGCGTGAGGTGAGACGTTAAGCTGAGATGCCAATCATTATGGGACGATATGGTGTGTTCGTGGGGTCGAATTCCCGAATATCGACGATGCATTCGCGAGGATCCCTTTCCCTATAGCTACCGCCGTTGATACGCCCACCGGTTTCCGCCCATTCGCCGCCGAGCTCCATTTTCGTGCTAGGACCCGCGGCAGCATTGACAACTCCTGTATAGGCGTCAACAGCGCCCCGTTTCGCACCATTTTCGAGTGCGAGCGGCGCAATGTCGCGTCTCACAGTAAGAAGGTCTGAGACGCTCTTGAAGCAGGGCTGGAAGTAAAGCTTCTGGTGTCCCATAAAATGGTTCGGCAGCTTGAGGTCTCCCTTCCGTTCGCGTATGATCTTGTGAACGACGCCTTCGTACCGTTTCATCAGCTGTTCCTCGATGCTCGACTCCGAGCCACCTTAAACCACGCCTCAGCACACCAATGCAGAAAAAAATACGACAAACGCGCACCTTGCACGCCGCGGGAATGCAAAAGCAGGGAGTACCGGAGTGAACCCATGACATCATGATAAGATGCAGAAGAAACAATATTAATGCAATGCAGGGATAGAGTGCACACGCACGGGAAAGGTCGCGGTAGATGCATACAAGTCATGTACCTCAACGAGTTTCGCAACGTAAGCGGGAAGTTCCGTTCTGTTGCCAAATCACTGATATCGAGTTCTGTGAATATATCATGATGTGTACCTTTCTGTATGGACGCAACTGTCACGTGTCACGTCGAGGCGATTGCGTCGCTAAAGTAACGCGTCACGGGGGGCTGGTTGCTATTTTTCTAGGTGTCACGCGCCTCGGGCCCCTCAGTCGCTAACGATAGGTTACACTGCGGTATTAGCTACTCTAGCACAGGTTACTACACAAGTAGGTAGTCAAAGTTAGTAGGACGAACGGAGAGTAGATGCGGTGACTCGGGTGTGGCTTGCGGTGCTGGTAAACAATATGACCGAATTGGGATTGGTGTTGCGATAGACATCGATAAAACGGGATCACAGTATAACGGTAGTTGATATTGAAGACAACGGGGACGATATCGAGCTCGAACTGAGGCGAGTGCAAAGATTGGGGCAGTGATGAGCACATGACATCACGATTAAGCATAAAGAGGACATACCTCTTTGACAAGGCTGAGAGTGACGCCTGCACCGAGAAACTTGCAAAGGTGCTCTGGGGATAGCTTTTTGAAGGTCTCGGGGATGTGACTAAGCTCCCGATGCCACAGGAGAATGGCGGAAGCAAAGTCAGTACTGTAAATGGAGATGGCGATCTCAAAGGACTTTCCGCCAATGGGGACCGCGCCAGCAACACTAACCCACATACGCTACATTGATAAGCAAATTAGATGTCAGGTGAGCGATGAATCAATGAGGACGCACCGTGAGACTGGCTCGGGAGAAGGCCTTGGCGGGTCTCTCTCGGGGGGCAGTAGCAGAGAGTCTACCCCTCACGTGCGCAGAGATTTGGATTCAAATTCCACATTGTGGATGTATTGGATGGAGATGATGAAGCAGGAATGAAAACCGAGAGATGAGTGGGCTAGGTTAATATGGGGACGGCAGACTCAGAGTGGAGAATCGAGTGGTAACCCAGGAAAACGAAAATAAAATAAATAAAAAATAAGACAGTAGTGTGATGCCAGTGGGACATCCTCCAACGTGTTGAACATGATGGAGACGGGTGAGAGATGGATGTCGCAACGAGCGCATCTTACCGCTAGTCGAAACAACTCGAAATGCCAGTGGACGCACGCATTGAATACCACGGATTAGCACGAGCAGCACCAGCAAGAGACGACGAAACGTACCGACTTGGAGTCACCTTGTACCGTCCCTTCTTTGCCTTTCCTAGTAGGCTGCCACAATGTACTTCCTGGAAACGTCGGCCGCTTTCTTGGGTTGAGAAATGTGGTGTCTCAACGCCAACCACTCGCAGACCCAAAGCATCCCAAAGCATCTTTAGCACAAGCAAAGAGTACTTACGGAGGGCCGAATAAGCTGTTTTTGGTTGCGAGTCGCTCGTTTGCAGAGATTGAACCTGCTGAGTGCGTTGGTTGAGCAGTTACCGTCGCTCCGTTGCATTCACCCTCGTCCTGTCGTCCAGTGTCGTACCTGCTAGAACATATTGAAGTCTTGTGATGACGACATGGAGATTGCGACTCACTGGTTCTTGCCATGGGTCTAACCGAAGATAAGAGGATAAGACGGTAATTAACTGACGGGATATCATGAGCTCGCGGCTTCAACTTCATTCTGCGTCGTCCATGAGCGTGAGAGTTGCATGCGCCAGTGGGCGAGGCCTCAGCGGCCTGAACTGCTTGCATGCATTACGAAGAGGCCACGATCGACAATCACAGCCGGCAAAGAAGAAAAAGGCCACCGTTCAACGTTCAGACCTCGGGATACCCCCCGTAGTGTCCGAGTCCAAGGTGCTGCAGGTTCCTCGCAGGCAAACGCTGTGCGTCTTTCTTGACTCAGAGAAAGGGTTGTTGCATTGCTCACCATGGACAGCCGGGTATCCAGAAAGTTCTCCCTCGAGTATTTTGATGTTTACTTATGTATCATCGCAGGATGAACCACCAAGAGGGGCGGTGGTCGCCCCCCCGCCGATTGCTGGGCGGGCCCGGGTGTCCCATATTGGTCAGGTGTGAGCGTTACAGTCACAAAGGAGGCGAACGTGGTGCGTTTTGGACAGTGGCCGGTTGACTGTGCAACGTTGTTACATTAGCTCATTTTTATCAGGCGCAACAAGTAAACGATGTATCCGAGCTCCCGATCGAGAGCGCTCGCATTGTGGTGCGTGTGCTTTTCAAACTGTTTCTCCAGTGTTTTCACTCACGATCGACCAGCCACAGTCGGGACCAGGGAAAGTTGCATGTTACCAGAATGGATGTTCTGTTGTAGATCAGATACAGCAGATTGATTGATTCAGTGTATGTCTTGTGTCACGGTAGATCGCAAACCATGGACGCGATGCCGGCCAATTCATCCGTATACGCGTAGCACACGGCCAGTCATTGACAATATTCATATTTCCACCTCCACATTGTAACTCACGTGTGTTGATTGGGAGGTCACGATTACTCGAGTCGTGACTCGTCCAGAGTTCCCCTGACCATCAGAGCTTTGGGGGTGGCCATCTGCGAAGGCCTGTTCACTTTGAAGATCTGAGGGAGTGTCCATACTAAAAGTGCGTCTTGGACGCTGATAGACTCAACTGAGGACTGAGAAGCGAGGTAGGGCGTTCTACGCATGGTCCGCCGCCATTGCAAGACACGAAAAACGATCCGGGGAAACCAGACACTTGCCTCGAACGCCGTATACTGCCCGCACGATTACCCGGACTGCCGATCGTTGCGCACGCCACCTCTGGAAGCCCTCCGTGCACGAGGGCCGATATATCGGCAAGCGTACCGGAGGAATGCTCGTGGTTCAAGTTTATGTAAAAAGGTTTTTATGCTCCTACTAATTGATTACCGCGCAATCGGGGCACAAGGGCTTGGGATCCCTGTCTGGTCCCCCGCCACAAGTTCGTTGACAGCCTTTTCCAGCCTCATCGCCAACAAAGGAGCCTCTAGCTAGTGAATTCCGAAATCGTGCTTTTATTGCCGACTGCTACGAAGATGGATCGGTGACAGAAACACTCGACTTCGCTCCCCCGCCTCGCGGTACTCACCTGCTTTCCTTAATCTATCTCAAAGGATGACGAGCGATACACAAATTGCTGTCAATGCGCGAATGGCTGTAACCACGTGGGTAGGGATACCCTGCCGATGGACTCTGGAGCTGTTTCTTGCTATATCCTGGAATGCGACCCAGGATGCAAATGTTGCTTCGCAACTATCGCAACTACTTGTTGCGCTCTTTTCAACGTCCGAAGTGGATGGAATATCCGCCGGCGATGAAGGTCGAATCTAATGGCACATATGGAAAGCGGGGCGCCGACGCCATACCTGTCGTGTCGTTGATCGGGTAGGTGCATAAAAATACTGCTGAATGTGGTTCCCGGGGCGACGCTGGGTGATCTAGCAACAGCCTGCCACCGACGAACTGGGATAGGATGGACCGATCGATACACTTGCTGTACCCACATAGGTAGGAATACCTTGCCGATGCGCCATACCTGTCGTGTCATCAATCGGGTAGGTGCATAAGAATACTGCTGAATGTGGGTTCTGGGGCGACACTGGGTGATCCTCTAGCAGCAGCCTGCCGATGAACTGAGATAGATGGACAGAGTGTGATGTATACGAGGACCGTTAACTAATTTACATAAAGGTGCCAGCATCTGCTTCTAGACCGGGCCAGATACATACGTCAAGCGAGAGCCATGACTGTGGTTGGTTCGAAAAAGCGATGGAGTCTTCGACTTGTTGGTTGTGATGCGAGAGCTTCGGGACCATACAAAAGTGCCGAGGGCACGAGGCAACGAAGCATAGACCCTAGCCTAAATGAATAGGCAACGCGGCGCAGACGAACCTTGTCCGTTTACTCCCATTATCCCGGCTGACTTATGTCCTCAGTATCACAACCATGTCTTCGACGGTGATAGGTACGTACTGACAAGTACGAGTGGGTATCTGCTGATCATTGAACACAATCTACAACCCAGCTGAAATCGAAGCCACCACTGGAGCACATTTACGGCGGCGTTTTCTTGGTCTCCTCACGTTCTTTCGTGATCGAGTTCAGGTCCTCAAGCACTCAAAGCAACGCTTTTGTTGGTTATATCAGCAGCCGAGCCGCGCGTAGAGAGGTGATGGAAAATGAAATTCTTCGTTGCCTCGTGTCCACAGGGTGCTTTGCCGTTCTCCTCGCTTGATAAGCCTTGCGTAATAGCCACATCGGTCGTTGCATAGACCAGTAAAACCCCGTGGTGAGGGGAGTAGGGACCTACTGCTTGCACGACGAGACTCTTCTTGCAACATGGGGCAGTGTCCACTGGTCAAATATGTGGTCAGTACTATCGCGGGCCTAAGTGGGATCCTAAGAATGGGCCACGTGTGCCCAGGACACGGGGCGCTTTGTAAACGGATAAACGGACACGCGTCACCCCTGACTCGACAACGACACACACGGATCGCTGGCGAAAATGTCGACAGCAAAGCTGGGCGCGTGGTTTTCCGCGAAAGTCCCTAACAATGTTCACGGTTCGGTTACACAAAGTCGTTGAAAGGCGCAAGATATGTTGCGATGAGTGATCACGAGGTCTGGATCGATCAACGTAAGAACGTGTGATGCCATGAGGTAGGTCACGGTGGTGCCAGTGATAACGCTCGACGATAAATTCACCCACTCACCTTGCTTGCTTTTATCGCTCCCCTACCATGAACGACTCAGACCCCATACAAGACGACCTTTTGCGGGTCATATATGGAACATCTGGGGGTGGAGCCTCGACTCTCAGCGATATCATGAGTGGTATGCAGCCAGTCCTAGTATCCGCCGCCCATTTCCTAATTGAGAACAAAACAGTCTCCGATACCACGACGCTCATCGATATCGATGAGAACTCCGCCCCGACCATTTCCTTCCCCGTCCTCGACCTCCGTAGTACGCAAATGCCTTAATAACCAATCCCTACTAACACATCCTCTCTTAGCACATGCCTCCGGGGCACTTCATGACCTAGCACGTCTTTGGACCGACATCATATGTGAATCTGCGGTAGGGCTCAAGGAAAATGTGCTTTTAGGCCGGGTATCGTTAGACGTCCTCAAGTGCGACTTGACGGTTCCCAAGGCGGAGATCAATGCCTCCATCGATGCAGTACTCCAGGAACCTGGGCGAGTGTTGGGTTCCGAACTAGGCAAGTGCACACTCAATGTACATTTTCGCTCACTGATGACCCACCACAGTGCCCTCGGGAACCCTCACGACACAAGATACATCCCCCGAAGAACAATTCATGTATTATACTCACTCTGCGTTCAGGCAAGCGGCCGTAGTTCTCGTAAGTATTTGGATCTGTAATTCTGGACATTCAAATTAACATGATTTCAGCTCGAAGGCACATACCATTGTTACTTATACCGGCTAAATAATTCAATCCATGCGCTCGTGCTCAACTACCCCTCAGCCTATAACTTTTTGTACCACTTTTATGACCAAGCCCCACTCATGCCGTCCGCCGAGGGAGATTTTGCCGACGCCACATGCTGGGATAGCCAAATGGGCTATACATATTGGCATCGGTGGGATGACGATGGAAATATGACGTGGTTCGCAAGCATCATGATCCGAGACATCCTATATGAGACACTCATCAATGTCCGTTCCCCCTACTGGATCGGGACAAGGGAACGGCACCAGTTAACGTTCGACGACATGCTATTCAACCCATTGGATGGAAACAACTTCAAGGGAATCGTACTCGTGCTATCATGGGTAAGAGTTCAAACTTTCTTTCTTTCGTCTGGCTAAATCCTCGCTATAGTTGGCAGTCGATGCCCGTTTCTCCAGACTCGGCTTTCAATTCCATCCGATGGTCTCTCGCTACCGAATCCAACAGGTGGCCCTCGAATATGCCAGGATCTTTGACTTCCTTGACAACATTGCCAAAACTCCTGCGGTGACGGAGTTGACTGAAGGTTTTGATCAGCTACTCCTTTTACTTCCAGCTTTTCCACTTTAGCCGCGTCTACGGTATTAGTCACATCTACTGTAACTGTTCTTTGTACAAAGTGCAATGAGTGATCGGTTTTGACTGGCCTGGGTGACTAATTGAAGATTCAGTAGTACCGGCCGACGCAGCCGCAGGATTAGTAGGTAATTATCATCGATATCAATGATAGCGCGCTCGGCGTGTTTATCACGACGTATCTATTTTTCCACTGAGCAAGGCGTGACTTGTGGAAGCGACAACTTTTCCATTCATAGTCACGGTCATCTTACTACCATCGGACATGGCGTCTTTCCTTCCGGCTTCCGGCTTCCGGCTGTTCATTCTTGCGTTCCAAATGCCATCGGAAAGTGTAGGATTGCCCGGGCGGAGGTGGTGGTCATGGAGCGCTAGGCGCTCTTGCCCATCCCACTCCCTCCGCTCCTCTCTCTCATTCTCCCGGACCTGCGTGCGATCGTAGCGACGTCTGAAGACTTCGTACTTCCACTCAAACCTGCGAAGGGTAACGACCATCGGAGAAAGACAAGGACTGGAAGTGGTATTATGTCAATATGTAAGTTGCAAAAACATCATAGCGCTGCCAATGGTAACAGTTTAGCCTGGCGGTCGTCCGTCCAAGTGTTCTTCTTTAACCTTGCTTCAAGGAAGAACCGATCATATCCGTTGTCATCCGGCAATGCTAGGTCGTCAATCCGCTTTTCGTTCAAGTCCGCATTCACGAAAGCACAGGTCTGTCGCACATATATTGTTCGTATGGGTAGCACGCTCACGTCGGTCGGTAGCCTCGGCGTATGCTGACCACGTTCCTTTACTTCGGTCCACTCTCGCTGGATTTCATATTCCGTTTGTTCTTTTCATGAGTATGTTCGTCAATGCCGAAATGGGCTATTGCTTTCAATATGTATCGGCTACGAGAATCACCTCATGCCGACCAACCTCCTCGAGCCTGACCCGGATGACCACATCATGCTTCTTCCGATCACGATTGCGTGCATTGTAAGCACTGTTCTGTCCCTTCTCGATCCTTTGCTCAGGGTTTCCCAGATTGACATATTTCTATGGCATATTTCGGGACGTTATCTCTACGACGCAAGGGAACCTTCGAGCGGGGACTTATCAGTGGTTCCAAGATCGTTCTCGTTGACGAGTGCACGTCAGGCGTCGATCCTCTTTCACGTCGCGCTCTATGGAGAACCCTGACGGCAGTGAAGCACAGGACCATTGTATTCACGACACACTCCCTTGACGAAGCCAATCTTCTTGCCGACGACATCGCAATCTTGGCTGCTCCTGGAAAGCCTGTCGCTGAGGACTCACCTGGCGCTCTCAAGACAAACCTCGGGCAGGGTTATACCATTCACCAAACCCAACAAAGATATCTTCTCGCTCTTGACGCATGCTTCGGAAGACGCAGGAAGCAAGAACGGTCTGAATGACGACAAAGTAGTCAGTCGACTTGTGGTTTGTCTTTTTCATGAGATGCTCCAATATGGACCGTTCCTTGTCACCGTTCCTCTATTGACTATCACCGCATGGCAATCGCAATTCGCCACCTGGGCACCTGATTTGAACGTCATAACTTACATTGGAACTGCCGCGGCTCGCGAGGTCATTCGCACTTACGAGCTCGGGCCATCAAGCAAGCGACTGAAGATGGACGTCCTCCTTACTACGTACGAACCGACTCTCAGGGATGCGAAGGAGTTGGCGGACATTAAGTGGCAGGTGCTGGCCGTCGACGAGGTTCGTCCACGAGGGATGTAGTTTGCTTGCCGCTGACTATCAACCTCCCAAAGGCGCATCGCCTGAAGAACTCCGAGAGTCAGCTGTATGAAGCACTACGATCGTTTCCTGCTGCATCTAAACTTCTCATCACGGGTACCCCTTTGCAGAACAATGTGAAAGGCACGTGTTCCAGTTGAATCACGTTGCTCAGGCCTCACACAACCACAGAGCTACTATCCTTGATGCACTTCTTGATGCCGGAGAAGTGTGCGTGTGGCGTCCAAGTTACTCGATGAGATATGCTGACTTGACCCACAGTCGCACTCACCAATGAGTTTGACCTTAGTGATGCTGATCACGAAGCTAAAATTAAAGAACTACACAATCAATTAGAGTCATTGATGCTGCGACGCTTGAAGCGGGATGTACTCACTTCTCTACCCACAAAGAGCGAGCGCATTCTACGAGTGGAGATGAGCGCGCTCCAGACTCACTTCTACAAGAACATCCTCACGAAGGTTCGTCTATATCATGCCCATTTGTTCATGTGAGTGACCTAGCCGAAATAGAACTTCCAAGGCTTGGTCAAGAGTGCCAACGGCAACAACAACATCAGCCTGCTTAATATCGCCATGGAGCTTAAAAAGGCCGCAAATCACCCTTATCTCTTTGATGGCGAAGAGAATCGCATCGACAATCCCGAGGAGACCCTCAAGGGCCTGGTCATGAATAGTGGTAAAATGGTGTTGCTGGACAAGTTGCTGGCGCGACTACGGCAAGATGGCCATCGTGTCCTCATTTTCAGTCAAATGGTCCGCATGCTTGACATTCTGAGCGATTATATGAGCTTTCGTGGATATCAACACCAACGTCTCGATGGCATGGTCGCGTCGGACGCACGGAAACGGTCGATCGCACACTTCAATGCTGTGGGGTCACCGGACTTTGCCTTCCTCCTCTCTACGCGCGCTGGCGGCCTTGGCATCAATTTGGAGACCGCTGACACCGTCATCATATTCGATGTAAGTGACATATAACCTTCCAGCGGCGTTTTCTGACACCCTTGTAGAGTGACTGGAACCCGCAGAATGATCTGCAAGCCATGGCACGTGCCCACAGGATAGGACAAAAGTCGCATGTCAGTGTTTACCGCTTTGTGAGCAAGGACACAATGGAAGAGGACGTTTTGGAGCGAGCAAAGAAAAAAATGGTCTTAGAGTATGCCAGTAGGTGTCAAGCTTTTGACTTCCTTTCTGTAATTGATGATGATAATGCTCCGTCAGTCATAAATCAGATGGACACCTCTCAAGCTCACCTCAGTTCCAAAGGGGAGAAAATCAAAGATTCCGTCAAACCGGATAACTTGAGTAAAGATGAGCTGACCGCCGTTCTCAAATATGGCGCGCAAAAAATGTAAGTAACAAAAATGCAGTGTCTCAACGATTTGTGCTCAGCGTCGCAGGTTTGACAAGGACGACTCGCAACAGAATCAGAAGCTGGATGAAATGGACCTCGACGATATCCTCAACAGGGCAGAGGACCATGAAACCATGGCCGCTGGCGGCGACGGTGGAGCTTCGCTCGGTGGAGAAGGTTTCCTTGCTCAGTTTGCTGCCGTGAGCGATGTCAAAAATGACATGAACTGGGAGGACATCATCCCCTTGGAGGAACGTCAGAAATTTGATCGAGAGGAGGAGGACCGGAAGGTGGAAGAGCTGGCTGCTCAGGAGCTTCGCGACCGCAAACGTTCACATGCTCCTGTCTCATATGAGGGCATGGACGTTGACCAGCCCGCTTCTTCCCAGGCCCCGAAGAAACCCAAGGTACCTGGGCCTCAGCGCAAAACTGCAAGCCAGAAGGCAATGGAGCTAAAGGAGCGTGATGTTCGTGTGCTCATCCGCAGCCTTCAACGATGGAG
>JBBPOD010000539.1:0-17368 GCA_038091255.1 Tylopilus intermedius | reverse complement strand
TCTCAGGCTGCCCAGTCACGCCGTCCTCACCAAGATGCTGCGCTATCCGATATGCACCAGGGACGTGCTCGAGGCTTGCTTTCGGCTGCACGCCACCGTGACTGGCCTCGGCGAGCCGCGATCGGCAACGGGGCCCGAGTTGCCAAGACGCCTCTTCCGCGCGCTCGTCAGCCGGCGGGGCCCCGCGGGCGACGGCTCGGATCCGGGTTGGTCTGAACGCGACGCACCGCTGCCGTTTTTGCGCTATCTGTCACGGTATGCGTGTCCGCGCGTGGGCCTGTTGAACGCGAATGCGCACGAGGGGTATGCGTTGACCAAGGCGGTTCAGGTCGGGTTCGTCCCCCTCGTGCGGTTCTTGTTGGATCATGGGGCGACGCCGGGTTGGAAGGGGAACTTGCCCGTTATCATTGCGATCCATCGCAAGGACCTTGGCCTCGTCAGGATGCTCGTGGAGAGGATGGACATGGGAATGTCGTCTGCCGAAGGCAAGGGCAGAGGGAAGAGACGAAAATTGGAGGACAGAGTCCAGGTCACTCCCGAGATGCTGAGAGCTGCCGTAAAATGCAAGGCGCAGGACATCGTCGAGTATCTTACACGGGAAAAAGGATGTATGCCTGACATGCAAACGCTGCTGCTAATGCGATGATATACCGGAACTTCTGATAGAGTAGATGAAAATAAGATGATCCACCAATATACACTGCAGTAATTTGCTAATGTCACATCTATGGATGCATGCCCTTTCACAGTGAACAGTGCTGAAACGATACCTGTGGCGGATATGAGAAGAGAAGGAGTCCAGCGATAGCGCCACTCACAAAGGATATGAAACATGGGTACATGTCGTAGAAGATTAAATATCGTCGATATCAATCTCGCCTTCGTCACCGAACTCGAATGTACACTCTCCATCTTCTTCGGGGAACGTATCCGTCTCGTTGATTTTGGCACTTTCTGGGAGCTCGCCATAGGCTTTCACTGTCAACATCTAGTCAGCGACGAATCCTGCTGGCGATGGCAGGATACCTGACAATTTCTGGCCTCATCGGCGGTATACTTGACGATGACATCCGCCTTGTCATCTTGGAATTCACGAAGCGAAAGCAACACGATATCGCCCTGGTTGATCCACACCTAGAAAGAGATATTGTTGGCACAATCGCACAAGATCGGAGATGAGGAATGCGTGCTCGCCTTCTTCCGCATCTTCCCTCTGATGTGGGCTAATCGCTTCTGACCATCAAAGCACTGGGCTTCTAGACGCCCGTTGCCGAGCATTTTCGTGACCTGGGCGTACTCTTGGCCATCTTCACGGAAGACGAGTTCACGCTTGTCGTCCTCGTTCTCGTTCTTGCCACGTCTGCGATTCTTACCACCCTGTGCGACGAGGTGAGCCACAGGGCGAGCAGGAACGAACAGCAAAAGCGTACCTTGCCCTTATTCTGCACCGCGCGAGAGCGTTGAGTCCCTGACGATAAGTGATAGAAAGAGGGTTGGATAGACACGCACCTTTGGCATTTCAAGTCTGTGGTTCTTTCGCCAAGAAACGAATGTGTGACGAGGTCGTCGACTTTGGCAGTTGGTGGTGACTTGTGATCGGAGTCAGGTTTGGATTCAGTGGCACTGGTGAGTGGCAGTGCAGCTGAGTTAGCTAACGTATTCAGACTAGTACTCCAACTGAGGTGTCCACTGTCGGATTCCCCGCTATGTACCACATACAGTGACTAGATTCAGTTCATCTTGGAGCTCACCGGTCGCCTCTGACAGTAAAGGGTGTGACCTTCCATTATAGTACCTTGTACCTGATGGATCCGAACCCCGCCTTGTCTGCAGACCGTGTGATGCTCAATGCAGCTCCATCCATGCAGTGGAATCTGGATGCGGCGACGGGCCTAAGAGCCTTGGCAATGACAGATGGGCGCGGCGGTGACGGCTCCTCTCCTTCCGATTGACGGGGTGACGAAATCAGAGCATGTGATTGGGCGCTTGCAGCCAAATCCTGGTTGAGCACACACTGGCAGCGGGCCCAGCTGAACAAGTTGACGAACGTTTCTTTCCAGGACCTTTACAAACGCCGCATCGCAGAAATATCATTATGTCGGCCGACGTCACTATATAAAAAAGTTCCCACTCCTGTAAGAGGCTCTCTCAGAGGCCAGACCATCAGCTCGCTAAACGAAAACAGCGTGGTTGAACATTGACCAGCATGTTAGCAATCTGTCAGTTGGTACTTTCATATGTCCTTAAAGGGGATACAGAGGAATGTTGGCTGCAGCCGCAATATGCTGTATGTTATGTTGTTACAGGTATTGACACAGGTCTTTCCTGCTAGCTAACGGCCAGTGTCTGGGGTACGTAGCGAAGAACGACCGCTGTAAACGGCATCTTCCGATACGGTGGCTGGTAGCAAGCCATTTTCGGGTGTTTTTTCGGGTGTTTTCAGCCAAGCCCATGGACAGGTTCTAAAAACTACCGGGAAGAAGCTGTCGAGATAGGAGATGGAATAGCATTATGAATGAAGCGTGCGAAGCGCATTGATGAGCCTAGTTCGATTATGGATGATCCAAGGTGCGAGATGGATTTCAGGCAAGGTCGCTTGGCCCCGATGGGTTCAGGAGATAACCTAAATGACCAGCAGACACGTTGACGGTGATGATGGGGATATTATCTCCGAGGCGCGAGCGAGGGAATCAAGAGGCTATTTATCGGATGCCGAGCCGGGGGGGTACATCCGTTTCAGATGCCTGTATTTACGTAGCGAGTACAAGGCCAAGGTTTCTGAACAAAGGTTAGGTCGGTCATGGCAGGAAATTGAACAGCATACCGTTCTTGATGTATTCTCCAAATTCAAGCGCTCTTTCTATCTCCGTTTCATCTTTCAGGTTCCGATTTTCTAAGGCGATCGGGTTACCCGGTTAACGTGATGATCCACGCAGCGTGGCGGAGGGCAGTGAGGGTCTGGGAGTGCTCACTTTCGAAGAGCTTTCTTAGCTTTCCATGAAAGCCATAGCTGGTAGACGAAAATAAGTACAAAGTATGCCATGGCGACGAACAGCCTCTCTGACTGACGAAGGTTCGTAGTCTCGACCGAGACGATGCAGCTCTTTGTATAGGGCCAACGCTCGCAAGCGCTGAGATGCAGTGGTCGTCATGGAGAGGAGAGGCACTGTGTCCGGAGGCGGTCTGCCAGCTATAATACACCGAAAGAGGAAATGCAAGGTAGAGCGGAACATTTCGGATCTACGTTTGACATAGGCTATACTTTGCACCTTGTGGCGACTGAGCTTGTTTTTTTTTCTGACGGGTATGTCTATCGTGCGAGTTACGTCTATTATTATTAAGGGCGTGGCGGCCGTGTCAACGGATGTCAGGCCACGCAGAGACTTGCGGGGGCATATGGAAGCTGTATGGGAACGAACCACATGGATGGCAAGTCTTAGTCATCCAGGGCGGTTCTGGGTTGGAACGAACGTGCAAGGTACATGAATTGCCCAGCAGTGCTGGTTATAAACCCTGCCACATCATCCGAGATGGCGTCTATCGCCTCTCTGCTCAAGGACAACAATGTCCAACCAAGTCGAACAGCTCTCCGACCACGACTCCTACCCGGAGAAACCCCGCACCCAGGCGAACACCACCGTCCTCAACGAGCGTCGTCGGGCCGCGCTCGCCGAAATTGACAATGCGCCTTTCTCGTACGTCCTTTTCTTTCCTTCTTTCCTCCATTTCACCTCTCCATAGCTGGTTCCATGTCAAAGTCTGTCTCGTAGCGGGTGTCGGCTTCTTCACCGATGCGTGAGCTCATTTATTTACCATCTCTTGGTTATCATAGTGACCCCCATCCCAGTTACGATATTTTCGCCATCAGTATTGCGGCCTCCATGCTCAACTTTGTCTACGGTGGTAAAACTGGTATGTAGATCATCTTACCGCTCGATTCATCGCCCATTCAATCCGTTCAGCTGCCCTCAGCACTTGGCAGTCCACCGGTATCAAGGCTGCCACCCCCGTCGGAAACTTGTTCGGTCAGATCATCTTTGGTTGGCTTGCGGATGTCCTCGGTCGTAAGCGCATGTGTAAGTCATCAACGCCAGATCCCCCCACCCATCCTCATTCTCAACCCCATCTAGATGGTATTGAGCTCATGATCATGATCATCGCGACCTTTGGTCAAGCTCTTTCCGGCCAAGCGCCCGCCGTCGGTATCATCGGTGTCCTCATCGTTTGGCGGTTCATTGTCCGTTTCTCCCCATATTCAATCTATCCACAATTCCTCACAATTACTTTTCTAGATGGGTGTCGGCGTTGGTGGTGACTACCCATTGAGTGCCATCATTTCATCCGAATTCGCTGCGACCCGCACCCGTGGTCGCCTCATGACCGCCGTGTTCGCCTTCCAAGGTTGGGGTCAATTCGGTATGTCCGCTGCTTGAATATATGCTCCCTACTTAACTTATTCTTCACCAGCTTCTTCCCTCGTCGGTATCGTTGTCGTTTCTGCCTACAAGGACTTCATTCTCAACACTCCTTATCCTTGTGCTCTCCCTGTCGACTATACCTGGCGTCTCCTCATTGGTCTCGGCTGCGTTCCCGGAGTTGTCGCCCTTTACTTCCGTCTTACCATTCCCGAGACTCCTCGTTTCACCATGGATATCGAACGCAATGTTGACCAGGCTGCACAAGACATTGAGAACGTTCTCGTCAGCGGAAGGTACATCGAGGACCATGATGCAGTTATTTCCCAGCGCGTCAAGGCACCCCGCGCAAGCCGTGCCGATTTCATTGCTCACTTCTCCAAATGGGAAAACGGCAAGGTTCTCCTTGGCACGGCCTACTCTTGGTTCGCCCTCGATGTTAGTCAAAGTCTCTCGTAGCCTACCCGTCCTCACACGTTTCTAGATTGCCTTCTATGGTCTCGGCCTCAACAGCTCGGTCATCTTGACTGCCATCAAGTTCGGCGGTGCTACTGCCAAATCCGGTACCCCTCTGGCTGTCTACCAGACACTTTACAACGTTTGCGTCGGAAACTTGATCCTCTCCGTTGCCGGTCTCATTCCTGGATACTGGGTTTCCTTCCTATTCATCGACACTTGGGGTCGCAAGCCTATCCAACTCATGGGTTTCATTGTTCTTACCTGCCTCTTCATCATCATGGGTATGCCGATGTTCCTATTTGCCTTGATCAGCGCTTAGTTTTCCCGAAAGGTTTCGCTTACGATAAGCTTAATGCCTCCACGGCTGGACGAAATGCTTTCGTTTTCCTTTACTGCCTCACCAACTTCTTCCAGAACTTTGGCCCTAACACGACGACTTTCATCGTTCCTGGAGAAGCCTTCCCTACCCGGTACCGCTC
Source organism: Tylopilus intermedius (assembly GCA_038091255.1). Classification (NCBI taxonomy): domain Eukaryota; kingdom Fungi; phylum Basidiomycota; class Agaricomycetes; order Boletales; family Boletaceae; genus Tylopilus; species Tylopilus intermedius. The sequence goes on along the minus strand of JBBPOD010000539.1, from coordinate 12,015 downwards.
CACCGCACACGGTTTCTCTGCAGCGTGCGGCAAGCTTGGTGCGGTGGTCGCACAACTAGGCTTCGGCCAGTTGATCAACATTGGCGGACCGAATCGGTTTGTTCAGCACATGTAAGGATCATCACTATTTAGGCTCGAGAGTCATCTAAACGATTGTCCTCGTATAGCATGGAAATCTTTGCCATCTTCATGCTCACAGGTGTCTGCTCTACCCTACTTATTCCCGAGACCAAGCAAAGAACGCTCGAGGATCTCTCCAACGAGGACCAACAATCATATATCACTGGTGCGATCACTGCCTAGACGGCGGAAAGCGCTACCATCGGACTGGCACGCTGAACGTGACAGATCTCATTGGTAATTGTGCTTCAATACCGTTTAGATACTCTTGTCGTATGCAATGCGATTCTCAATGGACCTCACTTCAGCTCTCTGTTTTCGCAATTATCCTTTGTTGGACCTGGAGTTACTCTGTTTCTTGTGTGTACAATAAAAAATCCACTAGTACCCGCTCCTTGTAAAGTTGTCGTTCCGCTGGGCGTGCGACTAGGTTGGACAGTATGAATGTGCTCAACAGTGATTCGAGTACATCATTACCAGGTTATGACTCTGGGCTCAGACTTGGTGGTAGTTGTGCTCGACTATCAGATCGTTGAATAGTTCACGCCATCGACGCCAGAGTATCCAATGGATCCTCCGTTTAGTGCTGAGCGCTGATCTTATGGCCACTCGAATCTACTACTTGCTACCTCGACCACGATCTGAGCTCTTACAACTCAGCACACCTAAAGGAGAAGCAAGAGGAGCACTTCAACAAATACAATCGCGGCCACTGTCAGAGGAAGCATTTGCTACCTGTCAAAGATGTGAAAAATGGCAAGTCAAAACAGGGTGCTCAGTACACTGCTATCGCCCGTGCTACGACGCCTTTGGTTTCTTTTTCTGGCCATAACATGGTCAGCCGCTGCTGCGAAAGAAAAAGACGCCACTCACGTAGGCGACAGCGTCGAAATCGTATTTGATGCCGGCCTCTGCCAATTTGCGCTTGCGTTCCTCCTGGCGCTTCATGAGCCGTTTTTCTGCCCTCTGAATGCTCTCTTCTGTCCGAGGCTGGGGCGTGCGTCAGCGTCAGCGTGATGAATGTGAAGCGGTTCGTTCGCGTGCGGCGCACCTTGTTGTGTTGCACGCGAGCGATGCGATCACGGGGGACCGGTCTCCATCTGCGATTGGCACCCATCCACAGTTGGGGGTGGACCTCGTCCCTGGGGATCACCTTGCATTGGAGGATGTGTCCCATGAGCAAATAATTGTTCATCGTCTCTGCCACGATCTGTGCGACCGACGACGACTCAAACTCGAGGAACGCATAGTGTTTCGACTTGCCGGTCTGCGCGAGCGAGCAGAAAAGTGAGCAGCGTACGACGGCCGGACGATGGCCCGCACCTTTTTGTTCCGGGACACTCGCAGACGCAGTACCTCGCCAAACTGCGTAAAGTAAGCTCGGAGTTGATCCTCGTAAAAGCCGTGCGGGAGACGACTGATCGCGACGACGCCCTTGTCGTGTTTCTGTGGGGGTGTCAGGAGCGGCTCTGGGCGGGATGGATGTGTGTGGACGTACTGCTTGTCGTTGGGCCCGTTGGAGCTTTTTTTGCACTGTCGCATCGTCCTTGGCTATCGTGGGCAGTTTTGTGACGTCGACGCCGTCGTCTACGGTGATTTCCTCGTCGGACGAGTCGTCGTCGTCGGTAGAGAAGCCATACAGGTGCTCTTCGTCGTCGCTCATCGTGTTTGCAAAGTAGAGGTCAATTAGCACCCGTAATTTGATAACACATCACAACTGCCGAGTACTTTCAGGCTCGAGTTACCACCATCATCTGAGTTGCTCATGGTCCTCAAATTCGCCAACCCATATGCGCTGTCGCAAGAGGTAGAGAGGACCACGCGCGCAGAAATTGCTGAACAGTCTGGGTTTACTTCTCATGTTCAAGTTGAGGATAGTCACTCTCTCAAACATGATCTGGAATCCTTGCTTCGAGACACCTGGGCAGACGCCCTTGCAAAAGCACCGGGAGCCAAAAAGCGTCAAGATACCTCAGATAGTCACGAAGACGAGGATGAGCAGCTCAGTAAGAACTTTTTTTTTCCGCAGAGAAATAACCTTCTCAACCTCGGGTTCGCGATAGCGTTCCGGCTCGTGTCCAGCATGAAACGTCCGCAGCACATATCTCTAGAACCCAAGCCGCCACCTCGACCGATGTGCGTGTCTGTTGATCCTGAGCGTCGCGATGTGTTTCATGCCATTCTCGCCAGATCAAGCGCGCCTGATTGCGAAGACGATGAGTTGCAAGCTGAAACCCGCCGGATACGCTCGTTATCTGTCGCGGTGGCATATCAGAGCCTGGACACATTTTCTGTTTCGACAGGGCAGATAAAGGTTATAGTGATTTGACGTGACGAACGTGGTCTCGCGACTGACCTGACCTTTCCGTAGCCTGTCATCGTCGGAGCAAAACGTCCACTCACTGACGTGTCCCTTGCCGGGCCCTTACCTCCTTTACTAGTCACCGAAGAGGATCGTGCCGTCCGAGTCAAGCATCAAGTTCGTGATGGCCACGTGGCATCACCGCATGAGTCTCGGCCGTCTAGCGCTCGGGTTCTGCCTGTGACGTCGGTGTCAGACCAGAGGGAAATATCGAGCGAGAAACGTCGAAAGCCAGTTAGAGAGAGACCACCCCCAGCTTATTGGAGACCACCGCCTGAGCTGCGAGGAAAGTGTATGGGATATGCGTTGGGCTATCCATCTAGCTGGGCCCCTGAGCAGCTATATGTTCGGGACGCGATGAAAAAGGGGGTCGAGTCCACCGCGACAAATCATGCTGTGCCCAGTTTCCCTGTCACGCTCCCTCTTGCATCACAGCCTGCATCATGTCTGGCGCGCACGTCCTCCCCGACCTTCCTTACGAGAACCATGCCCTCGAGCCATACATCATCGCAGAGATCATGAGGCTGCATCATGACAAGCACCACAAGGCGTACGTCGATGCCCTTAACGCCGCCGAGAACAACTACGCCAAGGCCCTGACCCCTAAAGAGCGCATCGCCCTCCAGTCCGTCATTCGCTTCAACGGCGGTGGTCATATCAACCACTCCCTCTTCTGGAAGAACCTCACGCCTGCCCCGGACGGCACGCACGTGAAGGGCAACGGTGGCGTTCTCAAGGACGGTCCCCTGAAGGACGCTATAAAGCGCGACTTTGGCTCTCTCGGGGACTTTATTAAAGAGTTCAACGCGACCACCGTCGCTATCCAAGGCTCGGGCTGGGGTTGGCTCGTTCGTGGATCCTGATTTTGACTCGGCCTTTTCTTCTCACACCTCCATAGGGGTGGAACCCCAAGTCCAAGGTCCTTGAGGTCGTTACCACGCCGAATCAGGACCCTCTTCTCACCCACGTCCCCATCATCGGCGTCGATGTCTGGGAGCATGCATACTATTTGCAGTACTTCAACGCAAGGGCTGCGGTGAGTGAATATATGCGTTGCCGAGCAACGTTCCTCTGACTTGTTGCGTCCTTGTCAGTATCTCGACAAGATCTGGAACCTTATCAACTGGGAGGAGGGCGAAAAGCGATACAACGATGCTGTCTCTGGTTCCAAGTTGTAAAAAGACTGTCGCTGCATGTGATGAAGGAAATGCTATGGTTGGGGATGAAACTGTATTTGTACCATGTACCCTGCCAAGTTGTGTGAATTCTAGCCTTGTGTCTCGCTCGCCCGCTCTAGCCTGTCACCGCGTCTGTGGGAGGTAGTTATCGTGGCTGGGAATGCTGCTAAGTCAAGTCTCGACCTTCGCCTGCCCTGAAAGACTAACCACCGATACGGGCCCCGACGTCACCGTGTGCACCCGATTGCCTGGACAGAGAGAGAGGGTGTGAAGCCATGGGATCCCCTCTTCGCACTTGCCCCTAGATACAGATGAAGATCGCAGTGACTGGATGCAATGGCATCGTCGGGCAACCCGTCGTCCTGAGAGCCCTCCAGTCTGGCCACACTGTCGTCGGCATCGACCACGTCATCAAGGACGACACCGAGTTCCGCCATGATTCCCGTTTTCGCTTCGTCCGCGCCGACCTGACCAACTTTGACGAGGCGCTCCAGGCGTTCGAGGGCTGCGATGCCGTCGTGCAGCTCGCTGGCGTCCGTCAGCCGTTTGACTACAAAGTCAACACGCACAACCGGTGAGGAGACAGCCCCCCCCCCTCCCTTTTCCCAGCAAGGTTGACCAACCGATCCGCTAGCAACGTGGTGATCAGCTGGAACGTGTTGCGCGCCGCTGCAGAGGTGCGTTTGGCCATCGGACGTCTCGAGGGGATGGTGACGCTAAATGTCATGCGCAGCTCGGGATCGCACGCGTGGCACAGGCGTCCTCTGTAAACGTCCTGCGCGCCGTCTTCAGCGTCCAACCCCAATTCGCGTACTTCCCGATCGACGAGCTTCATCCGACCCTCCCCGACGAACCGTATGGGCTTTCCAAACTGTGAACCACCCTCGTTTTCATGTCGTTTCGAGAGTGGTGTTGATCTCATGTGTCTGGTGGTTTCTTTTTTTTTGGTTGCAGGATCGCCGAGATGCAAGCCGATACGATCGTGCGGAGGTACCCGACTATGCGCGTGGCGAGTCTTCGACTCCACGCTTCAGTCCCGTCGAGGGCTCACGTGTCTCACGGATACCGAATCGACTACGAGCGTGTCAAGGGCGACCTTTGGAGTTATGTTCAGGAAGACTCGTCTGCAGAGGCATTTATAAGGGCCGTGACAGTAGAGAATGACGAGTGGAAAGGGCACGAGGCATTCTTCATCGTTGCGCCTCAAATCGCAGCGGACAAAGACTGGTTGGAGCTAAAGCAAAGGTACTTTCCGGATGTCCCTCTGAGGGAGGGATGGGTAGAGAATGGAGGCTGCGGCTTCTTCGACTGCAGGAAGGCGGAACGCTTTTTGGGGTGGGAACACAGAGATTATGCATAGCAATTCGTGGTCTAGCGAACGACGCGACGACAAGCTCATAAAGGTTACGATGGGTGTAGGAACGTTTGCAGCTGTGCAAGAGTTAGCCTGGTAGACATTCAACTGTGAGGAGAGTCGTACGTATTCTTCGTAATGATGCAATACTTCGCGAAGTTGCTTTCTTGATATTTCTGCTCGATAGAGAATCTCATCGTCCGTCCGCTTCCCGTCAAAGTATTGATTGATTCTGTGAGACCAGTTAGAAAGATTGTCGTCCAACTGTTGATGAGGGGTACTTACAACTCGAATCGTTTCGCAGTAAGCTCTTCCTTGCCCTCCGACATCGCGGCAAGCCATTTTCGTTCCAACGGAGATGCAGTCCCCGGATCGCTGATCATGGACGGAGACACGGTATCCTCGGCAGTTCCCCATCCAACATTATCCTCGTCAGAATCCTCGGAGACATCTTCATCGTCCATGTCCGCGTACGATTGAGCGACTGCACTGCTCAGCTCGGACTCGATGGAAGACACACGCCTCGTATACCGTCGTGCACTCCTGGGTGACAATGGCAACCATGGAACGCCTGCGTTCGCGGGTCTTTTGTCAATGTGTGATTCGGGCTCGAGAAGCTTACTTGGCCGACGTCCACGAATTTGTCGGCCGCCGAGTCGCTCCAGCCTCCGTTCATGAGCCCCGCGAACGCGAATTTTGAGCTCCGAGGTGGCGACAATCCGTACGTGAAGATGAAGATTATACAAGAGGTCGTGTTTCAGCATCCAGAATACAACGTCGTGAAATAGAGGGATATGCTCTTTGGAGCGAACGACGGCAGCAAAGAAATGGTTGTCTGTTTGTTTGGAACTAGCGGCAGAGATGGTTGCAAGGAGAGATGGGAGCGGCGGAACGATAGATTGAGGAAACATCTCTTTGAATTCCGTCGATAAACGAGATAACCTTGATAGCATAGAATGAGAAGGGGGCCCTCCCTTGAAGAAAGGATATGCACGCACGCAGTATGGAATTTAGGAGAGAGCGTGAATATGGTTTTTAAGCCATTGTGGACAACGTCCACAAGCTTTGCTCTCCTGTGGTGGACAAGCCAGCGCACTGTCGGAAACACTTCCGATTCGAGATCCCAGTCCAACAGACTCGCCATATCTGCAAGCCTGTACAGCGCAAATGTCAACAAAGGTGATAAACGACTTGAGGCGAACGTACGAAAGAGTGACAGAAGCAGTTTCCAGGAATTTGATCAGACGGTCTGCATAGTCTCTTTCCTCAGGTCTCACATGTGGACCTCTGAGATTTGTGTATGGATCGAGAGCATCGTTAGCGTCGAGAAGAAGTAAGCTTTTCCACGGGGCTAGCGCTGGTAGACGCCATCCCAGGCTCAGATCGCGACCCCATATCCTTGTTTCGTCCTCGTCTTCCTGATGGTCTAAAAAGTCGAGCTCGTATTCCTCCTCGTTATGTAGGAGGTGGTCCAAATAAGGAGGGAGCTGTAGCTCCAATGGAAGGTTATTGAGTGTGATACATGCCATTGTGGTTGATTTGATGGATTCAAAGAGCATTTTCATGGCTGCTGCGACAGAAGAAACCCGAAGGGCATGCGAGACGTAGTTCGAGAAAGCCTCGCCTAACGGAGTTAGCTTATTTTGACCAGGATTCACTGGCTCCCGTACCTTTGGCAATGTATTCCGCCTCCAGGGTGCCTAGGAGGTCACACTCCGCCTCCACGAAGTTGGAAAGTACTTGTTCTTGGAATAGTACAGCAGTGACAGTGAAGGCAATTTGCTCGTAGATCACATGGAAGTACTTGGCAATATTGCCAGTGGCTGATGACGAAGGATCGGGCAAGTCCAAAACCAGAACGAAATGGAACATGTGCAACCACGAGTTATGGACCTGGTGCGGAGGGCGCAGTTCCGCATTGACGGACCTCTCCGATCTATTGTCATCCGCATCACGGTTTCGTGAGCCTCTTCCCCTCGAATTTGACTTGCTCTTCTCTGACTTGAAGCGCCAAGTCCCGTTGTCCTCTGCTGAGACCGGATGACCGATGAACGCCAAATTGTCGATGATCAGCTCGAATTTCTGATGGCAAAGGCCTCTCTGAGGGCACAGCATTTTGGACAAGAACTGTGTTTGATAATTGAAGATGGTGTGGTATTCACCGGTCACTGTGCCTTCTTCATATTCATCATCGAATGTATCTCCTTTAGAGGGAGAGTTGCGACCGGACGAAGGGAGCTGTGTATTTCTGGAAAAAGACCTCGTTCGGTCGCGCACTCCGCATGGCATATTCCATACGTAGTCGTCCGTTTCCTTGCGGTGAGAGCGGTCACTTGCGCCTGCAGTGCTCGTGGAGGCGGCATTGTGGTGCGCCGCCCTCCACGGATTGTCAAGCTCTGATCCGCAGATATGAGGCAATGGACGTATGAGCCTAGACGAGGACTCTGGTGCTGGTGGCCATCTGAAGACCAGGCTAGGCCCTTTTGCGGAGGAATTGACGAGTAGGAGGGCCAAGAGGGTCTCTGCCATTCGGCGCGACTGTTGCATCGATTAGATATTGCGGGAAAGATTGTTATGGTCGCCTACTACCAAGGTCAAAAGGACGCGGCTTGTGGATTCAAGATTTGGGCCCGGGACGTTGTAGTAACTTGAAGCTCGAAAAGGAAGTTGTTTGTGCCCAAGAACTTGCAGCGACCCTACTAGTCGGTTCTGTCAGTCATGGTCGTATTCAACGACATTGTCCCGCTCAAGACGGGTGTTGCACTCGAGGTCGCCATCTCACAGTCCGGGCAAGACAAACGATGTACCCGAGTTGCATTCTGCCTTCACCCATGGTCACGACTGGGCGGATCTATGGATGACCCGTAAGTACAACGTATTTTAAGGCTTGGGTCGCTGTCCAACTCGACTCGTGCAGGACCGTTCAGACCGTTGTTCAGTATCTGCAAGACAATGATTTCTTTGTTGTGTACTACAACTCTCGTGGTGTTGGCAAGTCAACTGGCAGGCCCTCTTTCACCGGAGAGACAGAGGGTTGTGATCTGGAAGCACTGGTCCAACATTTCCTCGAGGGACATCCGCAGGTTAACTCTGTAACGTTTATCGTGCGCGGTCCTTGAACATGTCTGCATGTCGCTCGAGTCCAACCACAACGGCAGGGGTACTCTCACGGTTCGCTGATAGTGACGCTGCACCCTGTGTTACCTGCGCCCATCAAGACTTCTTATATGCTGCTTTCGTATCCTCTTGCACCGAGGTGGCTCTTGACCATGTTTCATTCGGAAATGTATACGTCGGCACTGGCGTCGCTATTGCGTGATGTCCGTGCTCGATTGCTGATCGTCCACGGAGACCGGGACGACTTTACGAGCCGTTCGCAGTATGACACTTGGACCGAGTCACTCAAGGCGACGGAGGGTGTGCAGGCGGAGCTGAGGGTAGTGACCGTGGCGGGTGCAGGTCACTTTTGGCATTTTGGGGCATCGAGAGCGGCGCTGAAGGAAACCCTGGCGAACTGGTTCTCTTGTACATAGACACTGCCAGGGTCGGTTGTATAGATGCCGCTAACTAAAAACACAGTACTAGTGTTGCATAGACCCAGTTGGAAATCTTCAAGTTTTGGACGCTAACAGCAACCATCACCTTGACCACGTTTTATTTACTTGCTTACTTTCGCAGATACACCGGCCTGTGTCTCATTCTTTTCGTTCTTTCGTGGAGAGTGTGAGATGTCAGTTCTCCTTCTCGTTCCCCACTCCCCCGGTCGATCTCGCACTGACAATACTCTTCTGTTAGGACTCTGCCTGACGAGAGACCGCGTCAGAGTGTTGCTAATCTCATCGGCCGCTTTGAGCAACAGGGAAAGCGACAACCCACGCCTCCCCTCCCTGGACCTGCGGTTCCGCGGAGCTCTAGTGTTTCATCACAAATAACTGGCGATGCCGCGAAAGAAGAACTCAAGGAGAAGAAAGAATGGCCACCAAAACTCGTGGCCTCCGCTGATATTAAATCGCTCGCACCCACACTCTCTAGTTCACCTACGCCCAGCATGCCAGTGCTCAAGTCGTCTGTCGCGAGCCCTCAGCCCATCCCCAAACCCGCTCCGCCAGTACTAGTGGACAACTCTATTACACCCACTCCCGCTACACCGGAGCCAATAAAGTCACTTCCATCCAAAAGCAAACCCGTCGCCTCTGGAAAGCCGACAATTACAGCCGGAACGCGACTGCCTGTCGTATCTCCCGCAAAACCCCGTTCTTCCGTAGCCAACAGTTCTTCCGCCAAGTCTTTGGCCGGCTCTCCTCCAAAGACGTCTCTCCAGTCATCTGTTTCACAGCCTATCAGATCCCAACATACTGGCCACTCCGTTACATCTAATCCTTCCACAACCCGCCAATCGCGCTCAGTTCCCAGAACTGCACCATCGACCCCTTCACGTCCCAAGTCTTCCGCCGCACAAAGCCAGGCCGTTCCAAGGCCGAAGACACCGTCTTCCGGTTTGTTCGCTCCCACTGCCTCGTCACTTGCGCGTTCTCGTAATGCTCCGCCACCACCTCCGCCTCCCATTCGGAAAGTTACCCTGAGTAGCGATGCGGCAGAGAGGCTCAGCAAGCCTACGGCTGCATCGCTGTCCAAAGCACGCACACCAGCCACCCCTGCCTCCAGCCCCGCAAGAGTGGCAAAGTCTACTTCAACCGGCGCTCCCGGCTCCGCTCCTAGAGGGCTGTCGAAATCGAAGACGGGCGGTACACCCACGAAAAAGGTGGCCAATGCGAAGGAAGAAATCAAGTGTGACCCTGCTTCCGTATCCTCGCAGCCTCCCGGCGACTCTGGCCACCTTGTGGCTGATCGTGTAGAGAACGAGCATGCATCAGGGACAGCTGCGCTTTTGGACGTTAGGTCACCAGAAGACACACATGGCCACACCGAAGTCGTCGATGATGCGACGCACGATCCCGCGGTCCACGAAGAGGTGCACCAAGTTCATCCCGCGGCCCACGAAGGGGTACATCAAGTCTATCCCGTGGAGGACGGGGCCCACAGCCACGAGCATGCTGTCACTCTTGACCATGCGTCACCAGAGAAGGTTGCAGGCGACCAAGTCCAAGTAGAAGCTTATGAGGACTCTGTTTCCAATCCCGCTGAATCATATGCTGGTGAAATCACTAGCAATGGGAACGGTCACACAGTGGAGCCTCGTGCTCCGGGAACCGACATCGAAGATATCGTCAACCTCCTTGAAGGTGCCTCGAAGACGCGTCCGCAGAGTATCGCTACCATTCCCGATGAAATTTCGGACGACTATTGAACATGGTACTCTGGCGATTTTATATCGCTTGTAGATATGACCCAACACGTACGCATGCGTGGCATACCATTGGTGGTCAGTCTTGTCGCCGAGCCGTAGTGGTGCATCTGACGAGCTTCTTCGATTGTTGACAGGACGTTCCACCCGTTCAATCTTTCACAACTACGGTCGTTTAGTACTTGGTTCTGCTATGGTGTCTATTACGGTTTTCATACTTGCCTTATATTATTTTCTTTCTTTTTGGTCTTTTCTTGCCTGAGATTGTTTTCCCTGCCATCAGCCCAATCAACTCTCGTAATATATCACACTTGGGTTTGGAGATCACTCGATTTCACATGTATGTTTCTACCCTTAGGAACATCTCGCAACGCTCTACATCAGAATGCTGGTCATTGGTCCGGCCATTAGGAATACTTGAATCGTGATTGGACAGAGTACACGAGAATGTAACACAACTATCGATAGCATGATGAAAGCAAAACACGTTGCCGATTGTTTAACAGGGAAAAACAGCTGCTTCATTTCCTCCGTGAGCTTCTGCCCATCGCGACCAGTCTTTTCGTATTGAGGAGGCGGTGAGCGGGTATGGGAGGATCACCAGGTTCTGTGAGTCTCTAACAATCTAAAATTGAGTAAGGCTCCTCTTGCAAGCGCGACACCTTACACTAAGTTCAAAAAAACACATGATGCGACCCTGCTTCCCTACTCTCTCCACAGCCTGAGCGATGATGAGACACTCGGTACCCTGAGACAAGAAAAACACTCACGGAATCTACGACATAGAGCCCATCATACCGGTACCTGCCGGGTAACGTGAGTCCTTGCACAGCCATCTAAATCGGTACACGCCTCACCCCGAAGACGGCGCATAATAACTAGACGGATTTTTGCCCCGTATGACTCGTACTGGCCTCCTTGTCTCGGACGAGATCTAGAGGACTGTGAGGTACAGTTGTATACAATATATCCTGGTATCTACCTTGAGAGCCTTGTTTCGAGGATCCTCCAACGATTGGTCATCAATCTGGTCCTAGGAAATATGAACGACGCGAAGCTCATCTGTAAAGGACATACGTACTCCTCGTGAATCCTGTCCTCCTATGATCCTGTCATTCAAACGACAGGTTCAAGACATTGCATGCAACGCACCTGAGCCCACGTAAGTACTATAAGCAGCCGTGAGGACTTGTGGCAATAGATGGAGGTAAGGGGACGTACAACCTCTCTCCACGATCTTCGTTGTCCTCATATCCTTGAGAGATGCAAATGGAAAATGCGCCCTCTTTGGAGTCTCCGTGGATTCCTGCTTGCTTCTGACCATGGACACCAGCTTTCATCAGCGCGTCCCTGGAAACTGAATGGTGAGTAGCAAGTTGGGGTGATATTGGACAACACTCGCCTGGACCTGAATTTCTTGAAAAGAGGGACGCCGGGAATAGGCCCGAACGTCTTTGAGAGTCTGAACATGCTAAGGGTAGAGTTCAATGCTGAGGATCAACAAGACTTACTCGAGGCTTGTCATGGTGGATAAGACGCGTTAATTGACCCACGCGTCGCGCGACGTGCTATTTAAACGTAGGCTGTGCCACCGATGGATGAGTAAGCGATCAAATACACGCAAATACTGAGGCTGTGCTTCTTCGTTCGCTGAGGTGGGACTTTCTTACCTCTTTGTTTGAAAGACGATCGGCAG
>JBBPOD010000538.1:0-17385 GCA_038091255.1 Tylopilus intermedius | reverse complement strand
GGAATTATTTTGGGGAGGAGGGGGGGTGAACTAATAACCCCAACCAGACCCCCAAATTGTTTGTAGCGTGTACATACTTATCCGCCTATAGGATGTCGTCGATACCGTATCGGTGATATGGACATAGTTACATAACCTTCCGCGGTGATAAGAACTCGTTCAAAGACCTAGATCTGAGACCAAGCAAGAGGCCAATTAGTGGTATGTCGGCATCAGCAATAATACTGAGACACTCGGAATGGACCGATTCCCCCCTGAATGATGCGCATGAAAGCCGTCGCGACAAGTACCCGCAACACGCTATTAGGCTGACAATGGGCGCTCCCCCTTGCGCCGCCTAGCTTCCGCCAGTCGTCAGACTTGCACACGACTTCCTGCCTGCTCAATGTGAGCGGTGGAAGAATAACGGCATAAAAATGGAATATGGCGGAAATGGCCAGTGTGCTACGGGGGATATCTCCCGGATGGAGAATGAGTCACCTCGAGTTGTGTCTGAATCCAGTTCAGGGAAAGAAGAGGAACAACCCTTCCGCGCTGGTTCACATTCCATGCCACTCTGCTATGGCATGAGTCGACATCGTGTGCACCTAGGAAGAAAGCACATGCTACGAGCATTGATGTATCTACCACGGAAATCAGTACCATCGGTGTTAGAACTGCACGAAAACGCAACAGTATTCTGTGACAATGAGATTATGCGTAATCTACAAACGACTGCAACTTCTTGGCAGTTCTGGGTGGGAACTTGAATGCAACGAGTTTTTCTCCAAATGTCCGCGCAATGTCGGCAACGCCCGACTTCAACGCTGATCGCAACCGGCGCATCAGCTATGCGGGAGGATGCAGCTCAAAAAAAGAGAACATACCATCAGCAACGATGCCAATCGCCTCCGTTGCTTTAGCCACTTCCACTCGGATACGTTCCTTCTCCCTGAGTACCTTCGAGTCCCCTCGGGTGATTTCATCGGGGGTAGGAGGGACATAAAGCTTGGTAACCTCGGCATGATACTCCTCTAGGGCGGTCAAAAACGACAGGAAAGCTTCCAGAATGCGCGGAATGTCTCGCTGGACCACGCCATAACGGTCCTCGGTCAGGGATGCGCATATAAGACCGGTGAGCACTGCGGTTAGTTGGTATGAGCGATGTAATCGTGCAATGTAATACTCTTCATTCACCCACCTTCGACAACGAGTGCATCGAGATCTCGATTGGGAAGACACTTTTCAGTGGTTTTATTGAGGCGATCCCTGCTCCACCATGCATCCCATTCCACGACCATTTCTCGACACCACACTGGCGAGTACTCGACGGCCAAACTCTGAAGTTGGGCTTTTGCACGTGATACACAGGCACCAATTAAATCCGCTTGGGGAACTGCACCGCCAACAGTTGTCGGTGGTGGAAGTGGAGCAGTAGCAGGCAGGGAGGAAACCGAACGGAAGAGTTCAGGAATCGGTGTCTCCGAAACTCGCGCACCCACTTCGGTGGCGACCGCGTCTGTAGCCTTGGAGAGGTCTGAGTCGGACGCAAACGTATCCAAAACCTTGGAAATAGGAGACTGCTGTGATGCTTTATATATCGCCTTCCGTAAGAGTGGCGTTGAAGGTGGTTGCACGGTTTTCGTGGGGACGGAGTGTGCAGGCACGCTGTTAGGTGCGGGTGCGCCACGGCGGAGGAATATCTGATAGTCGTTCCCTAAAAGCAAAAGTGAACAGCGCGCCAAAGTACTCCAGAGGCTCGGGCTGAATTTTTGATCAGAGAATAATGCCGTTCGACGAGAGGCGGCAGTCGGACGACTATCCAACGCTACTTCACGCAGCTCAGCGTAGGCGAAGTGAAGGTATATCGGGTTGGTCGACGTGATACCCGAGACTAGTGTGACATTTGGGTCTGCGGTGGTGGATGCGACTTGAATGGGCTACCACAATCTCTTAATGTATGAAAAAAGTGACCAATGGTGGCGCACCTGAGGAATGTAAACATCGAACAGGGACTCTGCGAATTCCCAATTGGCGACCATCGACAATCCGAGTGTGAACGCGTGCGTCTCGAGGGAAAGATATCGCAACGGCAAGGTCAACGTCCAAGGGCCCTTAATAAAGTGGCCCACAAATGGGTTGAGAAGGGTTCGAACAAGAGGCACCTTCAGTATTAACGGCAACAATGCTAACCGTGCAAACCCAAAGCCCAAATTGTAAACTGTGAACGACGAAAGCGTGAAGAGCGCGCTAGTGAGCAGAAGCATGAAGAGATTTTTGGGTACGAAAGGCTGTGTATTTTGCGTCTTGAAACGGGAGTGATGATTGAGGAAAAAAGAACGCACTGCATTCGTGGATGGCAGCGATTTTGCCCAGCGGAAGACGAAACGCTCGAGCATTATGCTTCGGAGAGCGAAACTGATTGACAACCACACTTGTGCCAAGACGAGGAAGATAACCCGACCATTGAGAGAATAAGGGTGTTTCCTGTAAAACTGCATCACGTCATGGCATTGAACAGCTGTGGTTTATCTCACCTTGATTTCATGAAAATATTCAGACGCAAATCTTCGTTCTTAGACCATATACGCAAAAATGAGAGCAATGAGAGCAAGAGGGAGGAGACGATATAAATCACAATCCATCGACGCGTCGTTGGCTTCGCGAGGGCAGTTGTCACCGTTTTCGACGGAGAAGAGGCAGGATCGGGAGTAGCTAGACAGGAAAGTTAGCACGGACGATTAACCTGCATGAATGACCACGCACGCGTCAAAAATACCTTTCGTACAACTATGATGGGTAGTACGCCAACCAGCCACATGAGAGAGGCATTGACCCATGTACCGGGTCGAAACAGTCGTAAGAGAAAACTTGCGTCGTCTCCGCCGGCCAGGAATATGGTGGAAGCAAGGGAAAAGGTGGCAGAGTAGGCGAATATATTGTAAAGGAGACGATGGCTTAACACAGACTTTGCAAAAGGTTCGAATGCCTGAGCTGCAGGTGGTACATTGGTTGAGGGACGTGGCGCGAACGTGGTACTTGGGATCGTCTTTGTGGACCCATTCCGGATGGTAGACATGGCTGGACGAGAAACCCAAAGGTCTGCTTGCTTTCAACAGGACATGGCAAATGCCGATTACTCGATGTAGCTATACCCCTATTTACATCCGTACGACCGATCTCCAGGTACACTGAGCACGACTGCTAAGCATCATGTACGACGTCGGGGTCGATAAAGACTCGGACTCTACGCTCCCGGGTTTCCCTGATCTCACCTCTCAGTTCACCACAGACCAACTCGTCGTCACCTATGATCACTATGGCCGATTCCACGCAAAGTGCTATTTCCACATGGAAGAAAAAATGTGTTATCATCGATTGGTTGTGTTGTATATACCGACGGCGCATGCTCGAACGATGCAAGTTATGGCCCAGCAACTTGAACAGGTTTTTGGTTTGCGTTCGGGTTGGAAAGCATGAGGGCAACCTTGATAACGAAGACACCTGCAAGCTTTCTTCCCCGGTGGAGGCAGACTGGATCCGAAAGGCGAGAAGACAAACCAGCGCGCTGAGCTTTTTGCTGCACTCGAAGGTCTAAAGGTTTTCAGACATCCGCCACTTTCCACAACCAAGGTATGGAGTACAAATCGATTCGAAGAGAAAAGGGCGACATACTTATAGGATTATTCATGGACTGCCGTCGAACTAAATATCGGGAGTGCGGCAAGCTTGCTCGCTCATTACAACCACTGGCATCTCATACCGAATCCACGGCCATTCTTCCCAGAGCTTCCCATACACCCTTCGCAGCGCCACCGCTTACCAGTGCGTCCGCAATCACGGTCGGGGTGATATCCGCCTTCACCAGAGTCCGTGCTGGCGAGTCGCTACACTCGCCGCCTGTGGATGTGTCGGTACTCGTGGAAGGCGCTCTGGAGCGTGGGATGAGAAAGCTACCAAGCGCCGATGAAAGAGTGTGACGGCTGTCCGTGCCAGAACTTCTGGCAGCGACCTTGAGCTCATCATTCTCATTCTCGCTCTCGCACTTCCCACTCAAATGCTCTGCGCTGATCTGGACACACTGTTCCTCTTGGCACTTACTATGCTCCGTCGAGGCGGTCATCGATGGGATGTGTGCTCGATCTCCTTTGTTTCCTTTCGGTTTGCGCTGCGAGAAACGGTAGCTTGGTCGGTTTATGGTCACGAAGGCCAAGTCCGAGGCACGTGGATACCTCTCTGATTTCGATCGTCCCAATAGGTAACCCGTCTTTGTCGAATTCAACAGTCGTTGCGAATGAGATCGAAGTATGCGCGGCGCAGACCAAGACAATGAATCAGGCTTCTGGTCGGGTGGCGTGGATGCAAACGGGAGGCGAATGGTGAGTTCTCTCGGTGTGCCGGAGTCCTTTCCAACATTGGTTCTACAGAACGAAGTGGAGGTATTCGCCGACGATCGCCGGGCAGAGAATGTCTTGGAGCGTAAAATGTTCGATTTCAAGTCCGTTGCGTCCGTGGTGGCCGTCTTGCCCATATGAAGCGAAGACGCTCGTTTCAGAGCGATTTCTTTGATACGAGCGCTCCTCCTACGCTGGAGGGGAGCTTGCATCTGTTCTTCGGGCGTCTTTGCGAGGCATTCTGGGTTCATCGTGGTCGCCACTACGGTTTCGTCGAGATCGACGTTGTTCTTCGAGAACGCCTCGTCGTCTCTGGCCAGCAAGGGTGAACCAGACAGATCCATATGTTCTATGAGCTTGGATCCCCTGACTTCCTGGACGGCCTGACGTTCTCCTTTGGGATCCTGGATGACACTCTCCGACGAAAGTCGACGCTGCCTCTTCAACGGACGGGTTTCGGCGTCCTCGAGGTCGTCCTCTTTGAATTCACCGCCTTCGTTCTCCTCTTGAAGGATGGCAAGACGAGGTAACATGCTATTTCGACCACGCAAATGTAATCCAGAGGCGGTTCGACTTGCAAGAGGGCTGGATCCGATATGAGGGTCCTCGATTGTGAT
Source organism: Tylopilus intermedius (assembly GCA_038091255.1). Lineage (NCBI taxonomy): Eukaryota > Fungi > Basidiomycota > Agaricomycetes > Boletales > Boletaceae > Tylopilus > Tylopilus intermedius. Next base: position 12,395 of record JBBPOD010000538.1, on the reverse strand, counting down.
GCCTGAGTCGTCAGACTGGTCCTCAGCGGCGTCTACGTCCATCTCCCAGGGTGTCTTCTCATACGGCCTCCATGTCGCGTCTCGCGTCCGCACAGCCTTGGGCGCAGGTGGGACTCCAGTGTGTGAACTCAAGCCCAAGTCTCGCCTGGAGACACGATTCTTGCCCACCGCCGGCCGAATCCCGACCAATTCCTCGATTCGTCTTCTCATCTCCGCCTCGCTCATCCTGGACAGTCCGTCGTCGTCTTCAGTGTGGTCTTGATCGTCTTTCAACCAAAAGTCGTCCTCCGGGCCGATCCGCATCCGACGAGGCAGTCTCGCATTCAATGCATGCACAACGACCTCGAGCTGAGCACGAGACATGGTCAAGAGATCTTCATGGCAGCAAAACGGTACAGAGGGTAATGCGGTGAGGACGATGCTGTCGGTGGAGACCGAGTATGTCTGTAGAACGACGGCGGGTAGTGACGGAGTACTGGGAGTCGATGGAGTGGGGGACGACAGGGACGAGGTTCGAGCGCGGGCACGCTTGTTGCGGTGGCTGACCGTCGTGGGTGTTCTGAAGAGTCCTGATAACGTTTGCATAGGCGTAGTACGCCGGGGAGTAGCAAGTTTGGTGGCGGTATCGTCGGTCGCCATTCGTGAGCGACTTGGACGGAATTTCTGAGTCACTTCGGGATAACTGAGAGTGGACCTTGGGAGAATCAGTACGGCCATGAGATGTTTTAAATCCGCAAGGGCGGCTGACGTTGTTAGTCGTCAGCCGCTCCGCTGAACCATTGTCGATCGGTTAGCAAACGATCTGGAACTGACTGTAAGCACGCCGGCTTACCTGATTCCGGATAATCAGTATATGTACTGTCTGGGATGCTGAGTGGTAATCACTCAGTATCGTCGCCTTTTGGTGTAGCGGTTAAGCGGCGGACAGTCTGACCCTTACACTGACGTTGGCGGGTAAATAAGCAAAAAAGACTTTACATGAAATGGCCGCAGATAGATTCTGATCTAGATAAAAGTGAGGGCGGACTCGGAAGTTATCAATCTGAGGGCACGAAACCCACGCTTATGGTCCTTGCGCTGGTCGCTTCGCTGGCACTGGCAGGGTAACCTGGTGTGATCATACATTCCTTACGTAAGGGGGTAGCAGTCCTCAGATCGCCTTGCGTGCCATCACCATCGCCACCGGCCACTCTACCTCTACCTCCTCTGGCAACTTGTCCCCGTGGCATCGCGTCGCCCCCTCTCTCAACGCGTTCCAAAACCGAACTTCGAGCGGCCCGTCGGGGTGGGCCGCATCCTCCGGATGCCGTTCTTTGAATGTGTGCAGCGCACTCCACGTACGGAAATACCCAAGAAGGCCCTCCCAAGACATGGTCTTTCGCAGCATGATTGGGCGTGGGGACGGGAGCTCCGGATAGTACGTTCCTTCGTCGGTGGACGCGTTAGTCTAACCCCGAAGGAAGAGAAGAGGGACAGCGTGACATGTAGAACTTACCTGTGAAATACACTCTAGTGAGCGGCTCGAACGCACCAGGGACGATGGCCTTGCCCTCCGGAATACCAACGAGATGGTTTACGAGCACCGACCGCCCGGGTTGCTGCCAGTATGGGCCTAGAGAGGTATTTGGATCTGTACCCTGGTCGTAGGCAACGATGAGCGGCGTCAGCGTTGGATATTGTGGTAGGCGGAATTCAGAGTAGATCTGTCGCGGGTTGCAGAGGTTCAAGGTCAGTACAATTTGCACTGGACAAGACCTAGAAAACTGACCCAGAAGGAGGCCGTTGCGCCTTTGCGCATCACACGCGCGAGCTCGGGCCACATCTTTGACCAATCGAACCAGTGTCCCGCTTGAGCTAGAAGATCCGGTCCGCGTGTTCAACGTCGAAAAGACAACACAAGAAAGAATATACCCGTTAAGCCGCGGATATGGTTTGAAACATCCTTGACGTACCAGCAATCACTAAGTCTGTGCTGCCGTCCGGTAAGAAATCTAATTTCTCCGCTGAGCCATGTACAAAGTTGACGAGAGGTCCCGGTTGATCAAGCCCTTCGGCGTTCTCGATTGTGGTCTCGCGTGCAGAGCGAATCATGTTCTCGCTCGGGTCGACCCCGGTGACGTACTTGAATGGGTTCAGTGCAATGGTGGCCTGACCTGAGTGTCCCATGTACGTTGAAAGCGACCACCACTAGGTCAGCATCTGTCCTTTCTTTTTACTGCGCCTCTTACCTGTCCCACAACCGAGGTCGAGGGCTCGCTCGGACTTGGCATCCGGAGACTGCTTGTGAAAATTGAAGATAAAGTCATACAATTCGTTTGGGTAGGTGGGCCGAGATGCGGCGTATGTGGTTGTATTGAAGCTGGTCCTCCCAAAGGTTGCCATGCGAGGGTTGTCGATGAGAGCAGGAGGGAAAGGGAAAGTGAGAAAAGCAAATAAAAATAGGTGTGGGTATGTTCAGGTGTGGCTTCGTCCTCGTAAGTCGTACGATATCAAGAAAAGACCATAATCATGTGCATCATCGACAAGAATAAAGGAACGAAACTAGAAAACACTTCTATCCATAGGAGTACATGCTTCACAGGATAAGCAAAGATAGGTGCAACAAAGATCACGTTCGGCGTCTGCGTCTACGCCCTCTTCGCCAAGATCAACGCCGACCGGATCTGGGCCTCCTCCTCTGGCTTTACTGCCACCCTGAGCTCGCTGTGCTTGCCGCAGGGGAGCTGCGGCGGGGGTCGAAGAGGAAAAAGGGCGAGATGGCGAGCAGAGTGTCGGGAACATCAGGAGATGGCGGAGAGGCCACGGACGACGCGTATGCCATCTGACGCACGGAGCATAGACACGCGCCGCGGTGAGACCACGACCGATCAGACGACCGACTCGGGAACCTACCCAGGTCAACCAACGCGCGAAAAGGGCGAATATGCACCCGAGCATGCCGTAGACTACCCGGAGGCCACAACGCCAACATCCTGGGCCACCAGACAACGCCGACGAGACGAGTGTATTGGGAGCTCGCGCAGATGCGACGGAAACATACCGTAAATGTTGGATGTCTCTGGCCTCCATGTCCATGTAGATGGAAGCGTCCCATCGTTTGGGATGCAAAACCCACATATCCAAATAAATGCGCAACGACCACATACGTGTTCGTTTCTCGAGGCTTTGCAAGGAACGCGACAAAAGTTTGCGCGCATCTTCCACTTGCCCGGGCCGAAGGCAGTGTTCATGCGTTCTGTCAAATTTTCAATGCAGGGTTCTGATAGCCAGGGATTTTTAGCGCATCCCATATTTTTGACTTTCGTCAAAGATGGCTGCAAGCCGCAGATGAACGGTCTTGGAGTCATTGTGCCGTGCAACTTCCGTGAAGACTGCTTCTATAATGGCATCTGTACCACTGGTACACATGCTTTCTAAATTGAGAAGGGCTGATAATCCAGGCGTTGAGCTTCTTCTGTTCCTCGTGGGGACGGATCGTTTGGAGAATACGTTTGCCGATAGCGCATGCCTTGTCGATCTCGGAGAGTCGCAGTTGGAAGGACATGAGAGGAATTATGGGAACCTAGAAGCATCCGTTCGAAGTTGACGTTTGAATCTGGCAGTTTTTTATCTGCATATCGGTGGCGACGTCCACCTCGATTTCCTTGCAGGTGCCAAATTGTACGTCCGGTCTGAATTTGGAATGCCGTCGGAGGGACAAGACGGTACTAGTATCCTAGGTGTGAAGAGCAAGTTCGTTGGTACGTGGACCCATCAATGTTTGGATGATGAACTCACGACCACCTAGATGATCTCAAGGCAGCTGAGATGCCGTACTTGCGAATTTACGTGCGTGCTTTGCTTCGCTTGGTTCAAAGTGTCTGCCAGTGCTCAGTCTGTACACCAGGCGGACGTCACGGTAATTAACACGGCGCCACAGTGCGTGACGCCGCGTCACCGGTGTCGCTCCTTTTCCACGCTCTGATGGCGCATTCTAGGGCACCTCCTCCCCGCCGCAGACCCTACCCATATGGTTTGTGGTTTCCACTAGTGTAAACAGACGGATGGACGTATGGACGTATGGTAGGGACGTATAGATGTATGGTAGGGACGGATGGACGTATGGTAGGGACGTATAGATGTATGGTAGGGACGGATGGACCTATGGTAGGGACGTATGCCAGTGGATGTATGGTAGGAACGTATGGACGTATGGTAGGGACATATGGATGTATGGTAGGAACGTATGGACGTATGGTAGGGGCGGATGGATCTATGGTAGGGATGGATGGACCTATGGTAGGGGCGGATGGATCTATAGTAGGGATGGATGGACCTATGGTACTACGACGGATGGACCTTTAGTAGGGACGGATGGACCTTTGGTAGGGGCAGATGGACGTTAGGTAGGGGCAGATGGATGTACGGTAGGAATGGATGGACCTATGATAGGGATGGATGGATGTATGGTAGGGACGGATGAACTTATGGTAGGGATGGACCTATGGTAGGGACTGGACCTACATCACAGAATCTATGAAAAAATGATATAGAATTATATATCTTTGTACTTCCTCCCAACTATATCTTCCAGTATCATTGTGACACGTGCTTAGATAATCACCGGCGTGGTAGTTAACAGTGGATCAGCGGGTGCTGGTCCATATTTGTTTATCATTTGTGTCAGCCATTACAACCAACAGTGTGCCTGGTAACACCGATCTACCGCCTGTAATCACTGGTTGTGGTGTCTCACACCAGTCGCCCAGATTTTTATTACCACGAGTATCATTCCTCACTCAAACGACCAGATTTATAGGTCTTGCACTGAACGGCGTCCAGCACTACAATCCGTGGCAGAGTTGACTGTTTCGAGAAGGTGTGTCTCCATGTTTCACCTCACCATATTTCATCTTTTGTCATAGCTGTTGATACACTCGACAACTGCCATGCAATGCTTGCATGGGTGACTGTCCCGCCGATAAGGTGCGTCTCTGTGTCTCATCTCGCCATATCTCAGCTTTTGTTATAGCCGGCGATACATTCGATAACGGCGATGCAATGCTTGCACGGCTGACTGTCCCGATAATGTGCGTCTCTTTGTTTCGCCTCACCATATTTCATCTTTTGTCGTAGCTGGCGATACATTCGACAACTGTGACACAATGCTTGCATGGTTGACTGTCCCGATAACGTGCGTCTCTGTGTTTCATCTCATCATATCTCAGCTTTTGTTGTAGCTGGCGATACGTTCGACAATGGCGACGCAATGCTTGCACGGTTGATTTTTCCGATAAGGTGCGTCTCTTTGTTTCATCTCGCCATTTTTCATCTTTTGTTGTAGCCGGCGATATATTCGACAACGGCATGGTACACCCGACTCATTTGATAGCCTACTATAGACAGTGCCGTAGCCACTGCTCTCCAAGACACGTTCGACCGAGCCCCGTCCAAACTGTCCCTTCTGGTCATCCGACCGCGACAGCCGGAATTGATAGCGGGGTCATTGCGGTATCCGGGTTCATGTCCTGACATCCCTTATAATACAATCCACTTAGATACTCATGTTGCCCCGTCTAAATTGCACGCAGAATCATGATCATGACGGAGTTTACTCTGATCGAATGACATGTAACTACTAGCAACCTGGAATCACTCGCGGGCTTCGGCTGCCGCCTCTCTCTCCCGGGCATTACGCTCCAAGCGTTTTTGCCGGATGCGTGCGAGCGCACTGTCTTTCGACGGCAATCGCTCAGTCTCGGTGTACAGTGGAAAAATTTGTCTAGCGTAGAAGTCAGTAAATGTCCCACTTGATCGGCCAACAATATTACCTATTCCACCAAGTAAGCAACTGGTCGACTTCATCCTTCTCGTCAGGGTCTTCAAATAGTTCCAAAATGCTCGAGTAAAAACGTTCTGAATCAGTCACGAGGTCCGTGCGGGAGAACACTTGTGCAGACGTTAAGGCAAAGCGTGTCTGTAGAAAGTTCAGTACAGCCTCGTGGTGGGTGATATCCGAGTCGCCTACCTGTGTTGCGACGTAGGCCAGTGAAGCCTTGGTGACTGCACGCATACCGTGGATACGCGCATTTCCGGAACGTGTTGCCTTCGGCTCCTGTTCGACGGAGCTGGGCGACGTGAATATGTGTTTAAAAGCCTACAAATTCATGAACTCATGTCTGAACAAGAATGTCCCGGTTACCACTTACAGAGACCAACAGTCCTCCTCGCAGTAGCCCGTTCCATGGGTCCTCGGGATCGTATGTATAATTCGCATACAAAAAGACAGGCCACTGGTCTCCGGCAACCTGAATGTCTCCATTCGTCAGTTTCATTCGCGTTCTGTGAATAAAGTCAGGGTCAAGGAAGAAAAAAAAAACAGAAAAAGAAGTCCTACTCCGTGTTTGCCCAGTCAAGCCCTGCAGGGCATAAGAAAGCCCCCGTTCGCTCGTGATTAAATCCTCGGGCTGACTTCACATTGCGGGGGATATGCGGGTTCAGCGTCTGTCCTTTCGGCGTAATCCAGTCGACGATAGCGCTCTTCATTCCCTTGGTATCGTCTGCACGCCCCCCATTGACCCCTTTCTGTATCTAGAGTTCGTTATTAGTTAGGACAACCAAATAGTCGTGGAGTCGTCATTACCAATTCGCCGATTGCTATCACCTCTTCTTCTGACGACCTCATGAGGCGCGCCTCCAGCCCCGGTACCATTCGGAGTAGTTCTTTGAATATCCTCAACTCGCGCCTTTCTCTGGTGAGCACAGGTGATTAGTAGGCAACCACGCGAGAGAACCAGAGCACTTACGTGACACCAAGGTCTTCGTCAGCTTCATGTGCCCCCTCGGACAACATGACGATGCCGTTGGCAAGTAGCGTCTGGATGTTGCAGAACGCATGGGCCACTCGACCGAAATGTCTCCCGTGATGTACAAGAGGGTCCTGGGCCGTTCTAGATGATAGTCAGCATTCTTCCTCGTTGTACCATGCTACGCAATACGTACGGTTTTTTCCTTGGACCGAGCTCCAATGCGTTGGAGCGCCGCTTGTGGCCAATCCTTCCGGTGTCCGAGTCGCCATCGCTGGGCATGATGGTCAGCAGGGTTGAAACTAGAATGTGAGGCAGATACTAGTAGTGCGGAGTGGGGGTACGCTGGCTAGTTTGAAGACGACGAGTGTCCCTATATATACTCCGATCGGACCTGAATTGATAGCCTGCGCATCGACCGCTATGGCACCTTCAGCAATATTATTTGCGACAATTCGCACGCCGAGTTCTTTGGCTTGAAGCGGCACCGCGACCGTGATTGGTTTAAATTAAACGTCAGCTTCAAGTTGAACAACTCAAGATCCAGACAGCGCCATACCCTAGACTCTGGATGACTCAGAACATCAGCAAAATAGCAAAAGTTCTGAAATGACTGGATTGACTGGATTGACTGGAGCCAGACAGTCCATTGATACAGTGACTTGGTAGCCTAAACAATCAAGAATTCCATTGTGCCAATTGTCTATTTGACCAGCTCTTGCAGAACCACAATGGATTCAAAAAGCCAGATGACCAGTGTTTCATTAATTTCAATTGGCTCAATACTCCAGTAATCCAATATCCAAGTTGTGCAGTCATGTCAGAAACCTCATTGGTCATGTGCATCAGTGACACAGTTGACTAGGAATTTCCATGACCTAGTATTTCAACCAACCAATTGCCAAGTGATTTCCATTGTCAAGTGATCCAACAATCCATTTCTACATTGATCTCATTTAAGCACTAAATCAATTGATCAGTTCCCCACTGGTGTCATTGACCTAGTGATCCATTGATCCAGTAACTATATTCTTAATTGATACCAGTCAATCTATCACTCAGTCATCCAATGTATTCAAAAAGTCAGTGGCTCAAGTGATTCTGTCTGACCTGACAAGCATTGAAATCAGTATGTCAATATGTTAGTTGGTTCAATCATCCTAATGATCCAGTTTACCCGGCAGGTCAGTCCATCACATGGTCCACATACACAATATATCCAATAAATCAGAGGAGTCTGTAGGCCAGATGTTCAATTAATACAGATGCCAAATAGCTCTGTGGTCTAATAACTCAGTCACTCATTATGTCACTCATCCAGTCTGTCCAGACCGTCCAGACCAGCACTGCTCCAGTCAGTCCACCCATGTTTTATGAGGCATGTTCATCATAACAACACCAAGTACAACTTTACACTGTCGTAATCAAGCTGTAACCTTGCACAATCTTTTCTTCGGTTGTAAATACTTGTACTGGCATCACCCTTCAGCGTAAACACGAACGGGACGTCGGCGACAGCTGCCCACTTTCCAGTCGGGACACACAACTGGCGACGCATAACCAAGGACTTGCAGTTTGACCGGGCCGCACGCAACATTGCATGCCAGCATTACGCCACGGCTGCTCACCACTATCGGCATCATCCATCACGAAGGAGGCGTCACCACGCCCCGCTCATGAAAAAAACCTGGCTGCACGTAGTTATGTATCTCCTAGCTGTTTTTTGTCAGCGTAGATGGTATATCGCAATGGTCGCTCACCGTTGAGCTGGACTCCCGTGCAATCGCCTCCATAGAGACGCCATCTCACCATATCCACTCGTTGACACCCGTTGCATTCGTCCCCACAGCTTCCTTGGCCATGACACAATCTACAGCTCTTTGTCAGTGCAATGTGTCAGTGCAATGTCACGACGAGACGACCAAAGGGAATTCACTCACATCATCGTCAACCAAATCTTTGCGATGCCCGTTTCTGACCGCCGCCCCTCAAGTGGCCGTTGGAATAAAGGCGACGGGGTCCGTGCAACGGTCGCTCACCATTCGACCGGCTGTAGTTCTGTGTCAGCGTGAATACGAAGACATAGCAACGGGCACTCGCAGTTCGCCTGGGCCGCAACCGTTGAATGTCGCGATGGCCACTTGTTGGTGAGCATTATAAAGGCATCGCCCGGCAGCACAGGATGAGGTCGAAGGTCGAAATGCGAACGGCTTCGGCTGGGTCGTGTGTGCTGGCATCGCCTAGTGATCTCCATCGGCGTAAACCTGAAGGGTACATCGCCGTTGAGCCGAACTTTCGTGCGATCGAGGATATCATCTTGCGTGCTCCGTCAGCATGAAGATGAAGGAGGGCCACCGGACGATACCTCACTAGTTTTCCACACGTTCACGCGAGCTTCTGCGAGTTCGTCCCCGTAGCCGCCCAGGGACGCGACGTAGCTTCAGCCGCACCGAAAGCCCGTTGAGAGTGCGCTGGGGGGGTGGTGGTGGTGGTGGTGGTGGTGACGTGGCCTAGAGTGATAGTCTGTGGGAAAAACAGTTCGGAAACTCAAACCTTTTGTTTACATTGCTTTGCGCTTACGTACATATTCAGAAAGAGGTCGAGGTGGGTATTCCGGGGTTCTGTCCGGGGTTTTGCTGCCGTTGCCCGGCCCGCACGTGTTCCATCCCGCATACGATTAGCACGTCCTCGATGGTAGGTTCAGCTGCGACATCCAACGTGCGAGCACGGTCGTCGGCATGTGCGAGTCGTCGGCGACACATGACTTCGACGAGCAGCTCCCACGATACCTGGGGTACCTTGGGCGGAGCCTCGGCGAGACAACGCGCGCAAGAGTCCCTGTATGTAGATACCGTATCGACGTCCAATATCTGCCTGAATCCGCTGAGGTATGCCCTTAGAGTCCGCGCTCCGCTTGATGAATGTGAGCAAGCTCGTGGATACCGCATCGACGTCCAATATCCGCCTGAATCCGCTGAGGGATGCCTTTAGAGTCCGCGCTCCGAGTCCGCTTGACGAATGTGAGCAACGTGAGGAGGGATGCTTGACGCTCGAGGTCCTGTGAGGCCGTCAGGGCGATACCGCCAAACACATCCGTGATGTCGAGCGTGTTCAGATCAGGGTTGCTACATGCGATTCGGACGGCTTCGCGCCGGCGATGCAGTGTTGCGAGCGTGTGGGTGACGTAGTCGAGATAGATGTGTACGCTTCGGAGGTACTGAGCTGCGAGGTGGGATGGTTTGTACGGCGGCGTTGCGGAGAGCACTTCTGTTTATGACAATGAGGAGGTTTCACTATCATACAAGGAACAAGGAATGAATAGTGACGCACCTTCTATAGAAAGTTGCAGTGGTGGTTCGACGCGGAGCTCCTTGAGCACATCCAGGAATTCGATGTCGAGATAACGCTTGTTGAATAAGTAGATGGTCTATTCGCCTTCTGTGAGTACGGTACATTGGGACGCGCGGAGGGCATGGCGTACCTTCAACCATGACAATCCTTTGACTAGGCAAGGACACAGTTAAAAGTGTCCTCGGGTAGGGATAAAAGAACGCCGAGCAGCTTGAGCCGGTATGACCATGATCCCCAGAACCCAGTTACCGCGTGGGGATCAGCGTCACAAGGACAACTGAAGAGACATTCAGCATGGCGATATCGACTCAAGCCAGTCAAAAGCCTTCATAATACATGCTACAAAACGTGTCAACGCCGGTGGATGCCCCCAAAGCCAGAACTTACGAAACTACCCAACGCCCCGACTCACAGGGTCGTACCCTCCGCAGCAAGCCGAGCCAAACTCGACAACTTGAGTATCCCGTGGCGGATTGGCGTCGGAGATGCCGAATCGAAAAAGGAGGGCGCGAATTGTACTTCAGGACCAAGCTGAATCAGGGTCTGCGCGAGGGGAGGTCTAGAAGGAAGGGACCCTGTTAGCCATCCTCCGAAATATGGAGAGCACGCGTCAAGCAGCACACACCTTGAAGTGGGGAAGACACGTTGCAAGGTAGGAGCAACTATCTCCGGCTCATGCTTGGCTTGCGCCACTGCGATGGGGGTTTCCGAGCTGGTGTCCGACAACAGGTTGGACATAACTTTTGCAATTTGCTGATGGGAGAGATTGGCGTTAGTCGAAGGAAGGTGTTGGCAGAGCGAGGGTATGGCGTTCTCAAAACCGACCTGAATGAGGGTGGCAGCCTGCGTAGCCGGTAGAACCTCCAGTATGCATGCTTTGAGGCTCCTCACGAGTGCTTCCCGTGTGGCAGGTATCGCCAGCATACGTCCTACGTTGACATAAAATCGCTCAAGGGGACCTCGATTAGTCTCTTCAGGCAAAGGTGGCGAAGGAAGACGCAACAATGGACTCTTTTCATTCACGTCGCTCGGCAGCGCTGACAGCCGACTCTCATCCTGCTCATCAAGCGCTTCGCGTTGACGTGGTTCAGGGACCGGGACAGGCGGTAGTGCCCACGAGCTATTCGGGCTGAGTTCTCGACGCCCTTCGTCGGCCGAGCGTTTGAGAGGGATCAATGATCCGGCGAATGACGAGGATGTTGACGTCACGGGATTAAACTATAATGTGGACAAGCTTGGTCACCACATGCATTTGCGAGTCGTTGTACGTACCCTGCCTTCTCGCATCGCACTCGCGATCCGCTCGCTTGTCGGATGCACTGATGGATTGACGCTCAATAGGCCTTCTAACAAGAGGAATGCTCGCGGCAGATGTCGACTCTCAAACACCGCTATCAAGGAGGGCGTAGTCCGAAAACTGAACCACTGTCAATGATACTCGCAGTGAGAAGACTGCACTCTACCCTCGATAAGCCAAATTTTCCTGTTTCAATTTACTTATCTTGTCTACTTCATCCCTGGCGCTGGCATCACCCACCGTGGTGTAGCGGTATGGTAATCGGAAGAAGAGCATTTTATGAAGCATCATTCCCAAAGACCACATGTCAGACCTTGAATTGACTTCTTGAAGAAGCCCCGTCTGGGGGAAGGTAGAGATTCCGGCGAAGCATATTCCAGTCTAGTATAGCAAATGTAGTGAATGACACAACGCAACGTAATGTACCACTTACATTCCAGTGTTTCCAGAACGCGAACCAGAAGAGATGATCATATCGCGAGACGTTCCGAAATCTGACAGCATCGCACGGGGTCTAGGTAAGGGTTGGTGTCATTACAAAAAGAGGCGGGCAATAGCTATTAGACACTTGCATGAGCTTGCTTTCGTGCCAAGTTAGTACTAGCACGTTGCCTGGTTTCAAATCAAGGTGCAGAATCGACCTGTCGTGCTATCGGACAATATGTCATCATTCCCCAGACAACTGCGAATGGGTTGAACGAACCAAAAACGCAAGACCCTCGACAACATCAGAGAACAAGCTTCCGCACTGAACAGAGGCTCAGCCCTCAAGCCTGGTCGTCCGGCCACACCGAAGCCCTCTAGTGACAACAGAAGAAGCAATTTGGGGCTCGCGGTTGTCCACAGGAGCACGGGTGGTTCGCAAACGCTCCCGAGAATCTCAAATATGCTTCCCCATGCATGTCGGGGATTTCGGAAAGAAATACAGTCCAAGATGATCTCCTAGCGTTTTTCCCCCGTAT
>JBBPOD010000537.1:0-17385 GCA_038091255.1 Tylopilus intermedius | reverse complement strand
TTCCTGGTGAAGAGAGCGTAAGACATCCATCTGGGATAAGGTCAACATAGCCTACACGCGGCCGTTGGTGGGATCAGCGATAGCTTCAAATGTGAAGGCATTGTAGAAATCCTCGCCAATGATACTTTCACTGAGACTGTATGTCGCACCCGCAAATACGGATCCCGCGAGGGAGGCGAGAACGAAGCCACTGTTAGTGCTCGAGAGCTTCATGGAAATTAGTGAGCTGTACCAGGAGAGACACGAATGGCGAGGAGGCTCAATCATCGTATTTATGGGCCGCTGGTCTAAGAATACAGATTTTGAGGCGATGGGAAGGCGCTACTACGGCGATCCGGGTGGGATGCACCATGTGGTGAGGGCCAAGTTTGCATCTGGTCCCGAGTGGCTGAAATCGTTGTTCCGGCAGCTGATGATGGGTCGTCAGGAAAGTTTCCCCGACTTGTACCACCTGGAATAAAATGGGGGGAGGAAGGAATACACTTGTTACTCACGAAACAGCGTATTTCCTAGAAAGGATCCTTTATAATTGCACGTGGAACAGGTTACGCAGAGAAAGCACCCACTATTTGAAAGAGGGATGACTGATCACCTATGCGGTCAAACCACGGAGCTTCTACGGAGGAGGAACAAGAGTGAGAAAAAAGTAGATTTAGCCTTCGAATAGACGCGGAGCTGATCATGGGGGACCCAGTAACTATAATATGCACAGGCACTCACACAAGTTCTTCGTATATATAGACAGTAGGGTCATGGTTGCCTCGTGCATATCTTTGTGATGCGTGTATGGAAGGCACACCTCAGGGGAATCATGAGCATAACGAGGTGCATCACCTGGCAATACCCGCGTGTACTACAAGAAAGCTTGTACCATGCAGCGGGTTCGCGAGAGGGAGCCGAGGACAGCGTGTGCTATGTATAAGGGTCACTGCCAGTGATGTGACACGGACATTCGCCCGCGTCGCGTTCCGTGCGGGCCGAGCGAAGGAGTTAATAGGCCATGACCTGCATAGTCGTCGTATCCCGCGGACAACTTGGCTCGAAATTTTTTCCAGAAGCGTTCAGTAATAACCACTGGCACTTTACCTAGTAGTAGGTTGGCCTCTTGCTGACAAACACTACACTGCGTGAGATAGAATCTGGATTTTGATATGTAATCCACTTGCCCGAGTCCAAGTGAATGTCGGGAGTGAAATGGGATGGTCACATCGCGCTACATACTAGTAGCTGTAGTAGCCTGAGTCGGCCCACTCGGCTGGAGGCTTCCAAGTCCCGCGAAGTTCAACGTTCAACAACAACTAATATCGCTTATTTAGGAAATCGGTGGTTGTTATGTTAACCCGACGGCCCGGGCTCCACGGTTGTCATTGTTGGGAGCTTGCTTTAAAAATTCTTATCAATGCCAAAACTTAGCCTCGAGGCCTTCTCAGGCACCGTCGGCACAACAAAGTTTCACTAGCCTAGGGGCCGACTTGTTCGGGTATCACAAGTTCAGACGGATTGCTTGCCCTCGGGCTCGATCTTGATGTATGCTGGTAAGAACCTTCATACTAGTAACATCATGATGGTGCTGTAACTTTGCCCACAACTCCGAGCCAAGTTCGCCGCGTCATGCCAGTGATACCGTCGCAATTTCATGCGAGTTATACCTCGGGCTGGACGAAACATCGTGGTTGTCAATCCACTCAGGTTCGATGATCTGATCCCTTCATCTAAGGTTCAATCCATATTTGGAAGGCGCCTTGGGTAAGTATCCCAGAACATCAGGGGTACCACGAGCTTCTTATAAGGTTCTTTTGAAGATAACACCAGCCTGAGGTCGTGTCCCGCAAGGTCCCGTGGGTTTGATTAACCTGCCAGCTTCCGACAGAGCACACGTCACATCGTGTACGTTGCCGATCCGCATTCCTCATGCCAGTGATTCTAATAATCGCGCTAACTTAGACTCGTGTTTCGATGTGGTTACTTTGACACTGTCCATGAAACCCTGCGTCTTGATTCCTCGTGGTGTCACGCCAGCAATACTCCCACTAGCTCGCGCACTCCAGAGACGAATGGTGTTACCGTCCCTCATGATCGGACACACATTCTTAGCCCTTCTAATTCCTCTTCTGATTGTATTGTTCAACTACTCCATCCCTACTAATCGCCGGCAACCCATTTTCATCCTTAACGTCCTTGCAGTCATCTTACCCTTCGCTGCAGGGGTGATTTCTGATGCTCTGAATGTACGTAGGTGCTACATACTGCATTTACAGACTTGTGGGGATTGATTAAAGGCTGTACACGAACTACGAATTCGCCCAGTCGCCGAGGATTCGCACATGAAGTAAACGCCCATGATTGATTTTGCGGACGTGACCGCCAGAAATCGAGTTTCGGGAAGATTCCTTGCTTAAAAAAGGAACTGCCCACTGGCTGGATTGAACAACCGACCTCATCATAAATATAGCTTACAAGTGACGCGCTCTACCACTGAGCTAAGCGGGCCCATAATTTTATTGCAACAATGTCAGCCTAAAGGTAAGTCAGGACCCTTATGGGGTTCAGAACTAGTGCCACGACCTGAGGCCCTGAAGAAAAGGATCCCAACTTCAACATACATGTTATAGCACATGCAGGTTTGAGTGAAGTGACCTGGATCGACAATAATTATAATCTCCCTAGGTCGGTGACGCGCTTCCAAGTTCAAACGGATTGCATTGGTGCAGTATCCTATACAACACTCTAGTGAACGGCCACGTCAGGGTTTAATGAACCGTGAGCGTCTTGAGCTTCCATTGCCTTCTGGTTGGACGTATGAGGTATACGTCCTGTTTTCCGCACAAAAACCAAAACGGATATAATCTCCAGCACAACAAATGCAATTAAGAATTGAAACGCCGCAATGCGACCCTTGAACGATGTTGGTGACGGCTGTACGGTCGTTTGAACGGACGTTGCAATGGCAGATACCACTGCGCTACCGAGTAAAAGAGCGCACATAAACACCGCTCCAACGGTGCCCGCCACTGCGGGTGGTGTTGCGGCGAAAATGGCGATGCTGGCAAAGAAAAGGTCGATAAGAGGAGGAAGGAGTGGTTGGTACTGGTTCCCTAGCTCACTTTGTGGTAGTAAACACGACAGTCGTTCCGGCAGTTCCCAGTAAAAACCCAGGAAATGCAGTCACCCAATAGCGGTTCGTGTCTCCCGCGAAGGGAAAAAAGGCTGTTCCGGCCACCATGGAGAACAGGGCTACGAGCAAGATATACTTGGTTTCAAACTTTTGTTGAAGGAAACCCGATAATGTCAGGAACGGGATCGGAAACAACCCCAAGGGGAGGCTGATGAACTAATGATCATCAATTGTGGCAGTGGACAAAGAGATACGCACAAGTGAATGCCAGAGTTAATAGCACTCCAACATTGTACCTTCTGCCAGTACCACGCAAATATCAAGTATACCGTGCCCCACCATGCATACGGAAGGAGGGCAAGAACGGCAAGTGGTGTGAAGTTCGGGTACGACCATAAACGAGGTGGTCTAATATGGAGAATATTAACACAGTCACTGGACAGGAACTAAAAGAACACACAACGAGGCGTGAGCTTCTGGAAGTCGTGCTTCCCACAAGAAGAACAAACCGAAGAGAAGACCGGACAAGAAAAGCGGAACTAGAACAATTACCGTTTTCCACCCGTATACCGAGCCTGAGGTCACTGCGAAAATGAACAACACGAGGGCAGCTCCGTACTTTAAGGTAAGGCGTAACTGTCAATGGGAGACTGCGCAACGCTCACCCATTAGCAATAAACCCCCAGGTGTGTCCAGCCTACGAAACCCGTCCAGCAGGTTGTACTGGTTCTGAGGACGATGTTGGCGCGGAACAAGGACTGTACAAGTAGCTGCCGTGAACATCGCTAGCATGGCCGCGATGTAAAATATCCATGGCCAAGTCGAATAGGATACAAGCAAAGCCCCAATTATTACTCCGAAGACTGTAGCAAAATTAGAAGCAAGAAAACGGTGGATACGCCATGAGAGGCTCACCGGATGCAACCGCTGCGGAGCCAGAAAACGCACACAACGCTCTCGCTTGTACCACTTGGTTGGGAAAAGTGTGAACTATCAAGTGAAGCGACGACGGAATGCTTAAAGCAGCACCTGTTACAGATTAGTCTGATCTACCGCTCACCCAATGATATAAACACTGACCGATCCCTGAAAATGCCCGAAGAACCAGAACCGCAATGCTACTACGTACGAAACCGATCGCGAGAGACGTGATGCCGAGAAGGTACAGACCACTTAGCAAAACGATTTCTGAAAAAATATTATTGACCGAGCCCAGACGACACGGAGATGACATACTGGGATTATAAATATCGCTCATCCGGCCACTCTGTGGCATATGAGTTAACGGAGACGCAGGAACGAAAGGGTCTCACAATGAGTAGAAATGCAGCAAAAGAGATCTGGTACGTGCCGTAGAGCCATACGGATTGGCTATCGTTGAGTCCCGTGCTTGTAGCAATCGTTGGGATCGCTGAGAATAAAGACGAGGTGTTGAAAGTATCAAGAAACTGAGAAAGGCAGAAAAGAAAAACAAGGACTATCTTGCGTGTGGCAGATAGATCAGCTACGAGGGGTTTCGCAAGTTCGGTGTCCATCATGGGCAGCGCAGACTAACTTGAAACAATATATAGGCAGGCATCCAAGTCTTTCAGCCCAGTGCGACAGACGGCCTGTAAAGCAGATAGGCTCCAATTGTCAGCTGTGATCTAAGTGAATTGAGTCCTCAGATGAGGCGGCGAAGACTGCTGTCCTGTCATAAGTTTCAACTGAGTGTGATGCTATGCATTCGTGGTGCAGCCAAAACCGACCTAAAATCCTCGGATGCACTTCAAGAAACACCGACCTAATTTTTACTTCACATATGTCTGGGCTGCAAGAGTACTTCCAGCATTGCCCCGTTACATAAACAACTTGGTCAGAGGCATCCAAAAGTTGTTCGCGGACCAATGTTCTTCAAGATGGCCCTTGAATGTTCATACAATCATCATGGGATGACGTCCGCGGCGACATTGGTCGCACGTGCGCGTGACCCTCGGAGCCGGCCGCCGCATCGGGTCGCAGGACCTCGAGGTCTTCTTCCAGGACAACCGGACCAACCAATGTCCGACCTGGATCGTCATGGAATCAAGTTTCAAGGGGACCAGCTGAGTTCTGCTGAGCCAATGCGGCGACTCGCGGGATCGAATTTTAACATCTCTATCCGAATCTCGGATCCTTGGTCAACGTCTAGGGTCAACTTCGTCGTCAATATACCGACTCATTGATAATATAAGTATGTACATACTTGCCGTTGTCTTGTACGACGAAATGTGATCTCTGCAGCTGTTAATGCTAGTAGCACCGGTACCGAAACGGCTTGGCTCAGCAGACCCACCGATGTCATGATCCTAGTGACGAGCCGAAACTACACGCTCAACCTGTTCAACTCGCAGCTGCCTAGTAGAATTAGATGACAGCTTGAAGACTTCTCCAAAAGGACATTGAATTCGTAAACATCCTCAGCCTGAACTACACCGTCATGTGCCAGGTACTAGATGACTGGGTTCAAGGGCCGCCGGCCGCCGTGAGCTTAACTTAAAGTGACGCCTTATGTAAGGAGTGCCCGCGACTCCATTAATATTGGAGGAGGGTTTTGTCAGCAGAATACCGCGCGAACCTTTATCTGATTTTGTCAATTCAATTATTTATTTATTGGAGCATCGTACCCCCACGAACCCACCCAGGAGGGTGTCTTCACCAAGCCCGCCCCTACTTCCGTCGCGGAGGTGTCCAAGAAGGCCGATGATCCCCGAACCGTACAATCCCGGCGAACAGGGACAAGCCCACTGCACCCGTAAAGTCCACCTCCGGCAAGGTAATTTCATCCACACCAACAGACAAGAAGTCGTCTGATGTTTGTATCATAGGCTAAAAACTTGAACGAGGTCGTTGTGACAAGCCAAGCCGGACCCTTGACATGCATACCGAAACATCGCAAGCCGAACACCGGTAGTACGACCAGCTGATGTCTATCCCTCCTTCACAACTAGTACGTGCACGTAATGCAACACGGACGGCCCGTATATACTCCTGTCAATGAACATCAAGCATAGCCCGCTGCTTGATTGTTCTGATCTACTAGCGCCTTAACTGCTACCGCAATCTCAACAGCACCCTGGAAAGTGTCAGGTTTATCAGGTGCAATGCGTGGGGGAGTTCATCGCTGATACGTACAGGTGTATCAGAGTGGCAGCAAATCGACACCTCTGATACATTTGGTCCGATAGGTAGGAGTTTACTGCCTACGGTTGTCACCATTTGCAAGCTGAGCAGATTTTTGACCTTTTTCAGGTGAGCGACGTCAGGAATTCTGGCGCTAGTCGTCAAGGGCTACATATTGATGGACACTCACCCGTTTTTGAACGGTTTCGATTGGAACAGGATCATGTTTCCTAAGTATCGTCAGCATTATAGAAGTGCTGTAACCGGGGATATCGAGAATGGCGTACTTTGTAATCAACAGCTTTCCTTCATCACTGTAGTCGAGATCAGCGAACCACTCTATCTCAATACAATCAGCGATTTGTTGAACAAGGGGAAAGAATTCACCAAAGCAGCGCCAGAAAAGGAACAAGGAAGGGAAGAATATTACCCGCAATGAAAGGCACCCCCAGCTCTTCTGCCGCCTGCTGGTGCGCAGTGCCTGCAAGACCCATGAATGCGACCCCCGTATTGGGCCGGGCCGCACTGCCGTTAAACACCTTTGCAACGGAAACGGCGGCACGAGCGAGGTCAATATTGCGTGCCGTCTGTCCGTATACAGCACCATGTGGCTTAATCTGATTGGAGCAGGTCAGCCAACGCTTTCTGGGATCATGAGACGAACGTGGTTAAGGGGGAGCCCATGACGTTTGAGGAAGCCATCTAAAGCGCCGACCTGGTAGATGAAGCAAGATGCAAGTTCGTCCTGGGGCAAGTCTTCAATTCGATCGACCAAACAAAATATGGTGCGTTACGTACAGGTTCGATAGCCATCTCGCGCCGTCCAAAGCCTTGTAGGTCGGGAAGAGAAGGGTGGGCACCGACAAGGACGTTGTTAGCCTTGGCGAGAACTACAGTTTTGTTCATGACCGAAAAGTCTCTAGAGATAATCTAATCAGCATTATGATTTCTAGATGAGTAGTTCTCGAGTTTACGATGCGTGGAAACCACAGGCAATGTTGGCCAAGTGGATGGTCTTCATAAGACTTTCGTCATCGCCCTGTTCCCGCGCCGCTCAGTCAGGTTACGTTGACAATGCATGTATCCCTTTACGCACCATTTCGTATATAGAGAAACCCTAGATCGAGCTTCTACGTTAGCAAGCAGAAACCACACCAGATGATACATCGCTACCTCCCCCATGTCGCAATTGACCGTAGCGCGCAGTGATTTGGAAGGATCAGACATTTGGTGTATAACGCTAGGCTGGATGCGGGATAAACGCAAAGCGGTGGGTAGACCAACCCTTGCGAAGATAACTGGCCCCGGACAACGTCGGGCCGGCTAGTCGTTCTCATGCATAAAATGGGTAACGTGACCATTGATCGAGCACTTGACATCCACCTGATGGCTAAATTAAGTTGACTGATTCAAAGTTGGTCAAGTGAGTGTGGCTTGAACCCGCCAATGGCATCCTCGACCAGGCGGGGGTGACTTTGTTGTCTATGCAATGGAAAATCAGCATATTAATTGTAGACGCGAGAGAAGTGTGTTCTGATTACACGATAAGGATAAGGGAGTTTCGCAACTGATAAAAAGAAAGACCAAATTACCACTGCGAGAAGCTCTCTAAGGTCTTACCTTCCCCCACATCAGGTTTTTCACTCCCTCACCCTCCCTACCCACCACCCGTGATCCGAGGATGGCTTCATCTGGAAGCCGCTCGAGTCGCTGCACCTCACGTCGGACGTAAACGACGAGGTTTTCCATGAGTTCGGGATAAGTAATGTACCTGATGCTGTTAAGTACCAGAGCATCAGAATGTCCGATGAAAAGATCTTACCGATCGCTCTCGTTGGCTCCAAAGTCATAAACACCACTCGAGTCGTCCTTGGCTTCCTCGGAAACGACATCGATTTTCTCCACGTTCTCTACCAGCCCTCCAACAAGGTTCACAGAACGCCTGAAAGCCGGTCTGTCCGTGTCTTTGGCTTCGCTCCGGCCCTTTACGCCTGCTCCAGAGAGAGAGATCCCTCTCGCGCCTCTACCACCCAAAAGGTTTCTCCAAACTGCACCGGCCATCTCTGCGTCTCCTCTTACAAGTCCCAAATCCATACTCATGCCCAGACCCGCCCATTGTTCCTTGAATATTTTCATATGCCTCGTGACCAGTCTCTCGGGCGCTCTCGCCCTCTTTTCTGCGCTGACGTACGCAGCCGATGACGGAAACGTGTCCGGTGGTGGAACGGGGGAGGGAAAGGTGTAAAAAGTGCTGTTTGGGTACGGGGAGACGTACTTGCTAAGCTCTGCTCGGTGTTTTGTCTCGGACGACGAGGATGGCGTGAGGGTCGAGTTGGCTGGCTGACGGGGTGGAAGTACTCCAGGCTGAAGGACGGTACGAACGCGCTCTTCGACATCCTGGAAAAAGTGATCGATCAACCCTTGTATGTGGTTCAATCCATGGGGTGCAGGCAGGCTCCGTAAACGAACGGTGAGGAGCCATACGTGTAGGTTGGTGACGGTAAACCAAGACTGGAAGGTAGGAGGCAGGGCGCATTCTTCAATGGTTCCGTAAAGCATGAGTGAGATGGTGGAACGTGAAACATGCAGCAATACCTTTCCAAAAATCGGCTTCTTGGTCTGCACGCGTCGCACACAAGGTGTTGTACATGTGCAATGCGCGTCTGTTCGCGACCTGTCTAGACGATCCGTAACCCAGAGTACGCGCAAGACCAAGGAAGGCGGCGTATAGGATCGGGTTTGCCTTGACAGTGTGGGTTAGCCATGACTGCGTCTTGCCTGTTGCGTTCGGCGGTGTGACCAGCGGCTCTGGTTCTTTTGACGACGGCGCGGATGCTAGGGGTCGAACAAGATGGCGCACTGGTGGTCGGACGTGGCTCGACACCGCGCCTGTCAGTAGAGAACGCGTCGCCATCCTAAGGTGAGCCTTTGGCAAAAGCAAAACGTAACCTACTAAGGCTGTGTTTAGACTTATTTTTTCATGTCTGTCTTCCTCCATCCTTTTTACAGTGACCTCCTCCACACGACCGACTCGTCGCCATCGTTCATGTCGTTCATCTTCCGTAGGTTCGCGTCGTCCACCGCGTCCGCTGCCGCTGCAGCCACATCTTCGGCCGCAAAGTGTGTACCTTCTTTGCCCGTTTGTTTATGCGCTGCTCAGTTGAAACTCTTAGATCAAACGTCTTTGTATGTTTCTCTTGTATAGCACACGCAAGAGTCTGACTTCGCACACATAATAGTTTGACATTTCGGTAGGCTCTCAACCAGCGGGACGTATCGTCTTCAAGCTCTATGACGACACAGTCCCGCTCACAGCACGCAACTTCCGTGAATTAGCAGTGGGCACGGAGAAAGATGGGCAGAAGTTGGGATACAAGGAAAGCTCGCTCCATCGAATCATTCCACAGGTTGGTGTTCGTATCCCTCCCTTCTCTACTGGCATACTGAGGGTGTTTGTGCGTGTACAGTTTATGCTTCAAGGAGGCGATTTTACCAGACACAATGGAACTGGCGGTGTGTCGATATATGGCAGATACTTTAAAGGTTTGTGATGTTGACCTTCTGCAGTCTTTAGCCTACCTCCCCACTTTCCTACATTCGAGACTTGTTATTCATGCTTCCTTATGCGTAGATGAGAATTTCGTCCATAAGCACAACAAGCCGGGTCTCCTATCGATGGCAAACGCAGGTCCTAACACAAATGGCTCACAAGTAAGCTATGACCTTGCTCCGTTGACACCCACTGACTGCGCCACGGACTGCCTAGTTTTTCATCACAACGGCCGTCACATCTTGGCTCGACGGCAAACACGTCGTTTTCGGGGAGGTCGTTGAAGGCATGAATGTCGTCAAGACAATCGAGTCCAAGGGCTCGAGCAGCGGACGCCCATCAACCACGGTGCAAATTACGGATTGCGGCGTAGTCGAGTGAATTGGTCGGCGACTGCTGTAGAAAAAGATGAGGTCTATTACACGTGTAGCGCAGACGATCTGCCGAGGTAATTGCATACTCAATTTGACTGTTATACTTCGTTGAGGCTGCGTGCCCCGGCTTCTCCCACAGCTCAGTGCTCACGCGCTCACGTGTCTCGTGTGCGACGCACCCCGAGGGATCCTCTCGAGGTATGTAATAGCCATCGTCTGCCACTTCCATTCCACCACCGTGGGAGTCGAGGAAGCTTGAAGATGATCCAGGGTCGGTATTACCTGAGCCTCACTCCGTGCCTATTGCTTCAAGTTGAAATGACTTCATCAGGGATGTCGAGGGGCCAATTCTAGCAAGATTTCGCCCCAACGGTGCCGTGTCAGACCTCCATACAGCTCCTGATACTTATTGCAGTGCTGATGGCTGCGAGATACTCTTCAAAAGGTTTTGATGAACCTTATCTACGATTGCGCCCTCGCGTTCCGTCTTTTGGGTTCCCATAATCTATGGACCTCCTCCAGTAACTCCAAGAAAGTACTTACCGATTCACCACCGATCCATCCTCCTTTTACTCGCTGTTTACCGAGAGCCTCCATTATTACTTTCTGACCTCGGAGGGCTCTGACACGTCTGAATACTGAGGAAGAATAGGCTCACGAGGTCGTGACCAGCTCTAATCAAGCAGCCTAGAAGTCATCGTATTGGCAACCCTGGAGATACTTACATTTCTTCGCCGTTGGATAAGCAAAGCAAGGAAGGTGATTGAGCAAACATGGTAAGTGCTGACTCTGGCAGCCAAATACATCGACGACACGTTGTCCGGACCCGAATGATCCACAACGCAGCTGCAAGTTTCAGAAGTTAACGACATTTGACTCGGCACTTCGGAACCGCTTACCCCTATTTTGGTGGGACAATGACTCAGGTTTTCTAGTCTCGTGAGACTGACCGAATGGGTATTTAAGATAGTCTTTGGCGTTGCAAATCATCTGCGTCTTTCTCAGTTACAATCATGTCCATCTACAAGAAATTTGCCATTGCAGGCGTAGGCAATGTGGGCAAGTTCATCGCCGAAGAACTGGTGAAGCAACTTGTAGTAGGAGGGGCCGATGAGGTTGTGCTTCTGACGCGAGAGGTAACCTTCTTCATTTTCATACCGCTGCGATGTCTAAACTGCGAGATATAGGGATCTCACAATCCGGTTGTCTCGGCGCTCGGCGAGGCGGGGGCAAAGGTTGTAGCTGTCAACTACGACTTGATCGATTCTCTGTCTTCTGCGCTTTCCGGAATCGATGTTGTAATATCCGTCCTTGGCTACGCCGGGATCAAGACCCCCCAACTCAACCTCGCAGAAGCTGCCAAGGTGGCCAAGATCAACCTTTTCATTGCCTCGGAGTTTGGTATTCCTGGAGCTGGGATTCCACTCGGTGATGAAATCGGCAAGAGGCTTGGACCAGTACCTCTGACAGCTTTCTACACTGGAACGTTTTCAGACATTCTCTTCAAGCTCGCGTAGGTAGAACAGCACAATTTTGTGACGTTGTTCATACCCCAAGTTGTTTTAGTGATTATGGAGGTTTAATCCTTTCTAAGGGCGAGGCTTTGGTCCCTGGGGATGGTACGCGCGACTTGTCCTTCACTACGCGTCGCGACGCAGCGCGCTACATAGCCCATGTCCTCACGAGTCTCCCCACTTCAAAGTTGAATGGTCGTAATTTCCGGATCGAGGGCCAGCGTACCGTGAGTGCTACCATGTTCCCCGCTCTTGAAATGTGACCAGACTGTTCTACAGTGCCTGAACGACGTAATCAGCGAATATGAACGTCACTCGGGAAAGGTCATCAAAGTGACTTACCTGTCAACGGAAGACCTCGAGAAGGCCGTGTCGAAGAACGCGAATGACATCCTTAGCCGCATTCGTCTGCTGTGGGCCACTGGAAAGGGCGTGGTTGGAGCTGAAGCTCAGCTCGACAACCACGAGTTCCTAGACTGGAACCCAGCCAAAGTGATGGATGTACTCCTCTCTTGACGTTAAGGATGCGCCGATGTATGATATGTATTATGATCGTCCCGAGTTTGAAGTACGATGCGCAATCTTGATTTGAGAGCTTGGGAACGATAAGTCATGACATCAAGTTCCCGGAATCTCTTCGCCGCACCCACCGGGGCCCAACTATCATAGGGCCAGGCCTATAACAATGCAGCGAATATACATAACCGTTTATGTAAATCCTGAATTGAGATACAGACTGTTGCAGCACGAGGATAAAGCGCGGAGTGACCTTAGATCAGATGAGGAGAGCCCTTGTGAGGGCCGGGGACGACGACTGCTTATTGAATCCCCTACGATACCGGCCAGACTTATATACTACGCAAATAGTTGACTCGGATGATGGAGCTGAGTCTTGTCGGCTTCGTGAAGCCGGGCTTGGTTTGCTTGTGTTTGGCCTAATGAATGGTCGCCACAGACTATATGCTGAGTTTGAAGATGAGCCTAACCTCCACGTCTTCAGACTTGGGGGCCGATCCCTTCATTGACCGACGACCAGCCACAGGTTGGCCTTAGGCTTCATAGGTACCAAGGTGTCGCAACCACGGACGCCCTTCCCGGATAATTCATCCACTCTGACCTGCCAGTGGGCACGCAATCAGTCCATATCATACGGCGTATGGAAAACGGTACTGCAGGATGTTTCGACGAGTTCAAGTTCAAATCCAACGTATTTGCATGTCAATCTACGTGCTGCGGTACTTTGTCCTCATTAACATTTTGGACGCTCATACAAGCAAACCACGCCTACTTTAGAGGGGGTCATGATGGATGGAACAATTGTTGGCGCAGTCAGCCGTCGCCACCCATTGTTAATCAGAAATACAGGGACATTGATCAAGCACATCGTCGACACGCCTAACCCGCGACGCATGCGTCGGCCGACAGCTTCGACGCCTTCGAGCTCTCAGCACCCTTTCTGGCCTTCCCGCCAGACAACAGCTGAAAAGGTGTAGTGTCACGTCAGTGCCTAAACTAAATTGGCATACAATATCATGCTACGAAACTCTCGGACGCTGGGGTGGAGCATATCACGATTGGGTTCGAAGGGATCACAGGGAATGTCCGAGCCCCGTGTATGAACGTCATTTAGGCGGTTCTCAGGGAACCCCCGATGGGCTGCGTCATATTCAAGGCGGTGGCTCCGATTTTTTGGTGAATCAACCTGTTTGTTGATCATAGCGCGATCACGCAGTTGTGTTTATTGTGAGTACTTGGAAGTACCTGTTCGAAACCACAGACTGCTTGATCATCGATCCATCAATTATTCACTGATCCCCAAATCCATTCACGAAATATCACTTGAGAAACCTGTCGCAGGCTGCCAGTGGCCGGGTATGACGACAGCGCATTGCCGACTCTACAATCTACATATGTAGTTGAGTCAGATCCGCCGAACTTATTACGCCAGTGTTTATGGATGCACTGAAGTCGCCGGGCGGAACAGCCTCATTCAATTTTAAACTGGGGATCCCGGCAAGTCTGCAATGACTCTGCTCAGCGGGGCCACCCGAAGGTCTATAGGTCATACGGATTGTCGGAGCTAACTCACAGTGGCGGTGCTATCGGCAAGGCCACGAAGCACTTTCAACTTGAAAGGGCGCTTCAACGAGTCACCCACTCGGTCACGGTGACGCCCCGAAATGAGCCGACAAGCTCATCTTGCCTGGGCGTGTGGAAGATCTTCCGTGTCAATCGGTGGTAGCCACCGTATCCGTGTTGCCGATGACAAACCCACAGGCGCCAAATGCCAAACCTGGCTTTCTCAAGCCTCTGACTGAGGTCGTGTTCTGTACAGCATCTCTGTTCACGCCAGAATACGACAGCCCCAACGCGTGACTGCCTCGTGGTCACAGCAGATTATCGTATTAACCGCCAGCCCAGTCCTTGCCAATGGCACGTCATCATACGGAGCAAATGAGTCACCGACTCCCCTGGCCCATATTTAAGCTCACTAATCCTCAAGCTCATGGCCACACTTAATGTTTCCCATCAGGTTCTCAGCGCGCTCTCCCCCGCCGGAGACCAAGAGTTCTCCAGAAGACACGAAACTCTCCTATGATGAAATCATAATCGGTATTTGGCGTGTCCTGGTCGTCAAAGATGCAGGCTTCTCCATCTTCAACTTCCGTTGGGAAAATATCTCTTCAAACTTTCCGCTGCTCCGGCGGGCTCTCTACGATATCTACTCCATTAGCCCTCGCTTGTTTATGCTTAGGATTTTGGCCGAGTTCTGGTTCGCGATCGAGGCTCCGCTCTCACTTTATTTCTCTAACCGATTGTTCTTCTTCGTAAGTGTCCCGAGCGCTTTG
Organism: Tylopilus intermedius; assembly: GCA_038091255.1. Lineage (NCBI taxonomy): Eukaryota > Fungi > Basidiomycota > Agaricomycetes > Boletales > Boletaceae > Tylopilus > Tylopilus intermedius. The sequence continues at coordinate 2,842 of JBBPOD010000537.1, read as the reverse complement.
AGGCGTCTACTAACTGTTATCAGATCGAGAAGAAGATATCAGGCGGTTTCGCTGATGATGAGGCACCCTTGGATTTGTACACGTCCGTGCTATTCAGAGTTATCTGTTCTGCAGTTAGCACCTATATGAGATGGTCATCGTGAGTTCACCGGGCATTTTTGAATATGGAACCACCTACAAACTTCATTGACAGCCAACGGCATAAACTCGCGTATTCGTCACGCATCAGGTATACGTATCAAGCTCGTATTTTTGCTGGTAGGTGATAATCACTCTCATACATTCGAAATCTGATATGCATCGGATCGATTATAGCCCACCTGTCTTTCGATCTACCAACCTCCCAGGGTTTGTGTCTACCTGCTTCGGTTGCATCGTGTGGCTCATGTTCATCCAGATACTACCGTGCCCAGCTATGACATTGAAGACGTGTCCCTATGCTTGGAGCGAGGGATCACGATAATGAAGGACACGATTTCTTTCCTTTTGCACATACGTTTCTTCGCTCATATCCTGGGGACTGGCCTCCGTGACGGAGGTCCTGTGTTCCTTGTGCTCTGTATTTTGCCACCTTTCATGAGACACTTCATGTCAGCCGATCTCTGGACAAAAGGTGTGACACATCATACGATTTGTTGTCTTTGATTGATTGACCAGTTTGCATTAGCTTATTTGGTTGACGCGACGAACAAGTTTTTCATCCGCAAGTCTGCCTTGGAAAGATTTTCTTGGGCCGGCTACAAAGAGGAAGTCACGGCAGGAGGCATAAATAAATTTTTGTCAAATGGTAAAGTCTCCGGGCTTGCAGTTTGTTCGTCATTAACTTGACCACTCGACCGTATATGCCAGAATATCGCAAGGCAAAAGATGGACTAGGGGACACCCCTGACATTGCTCCTGAATTTTTGTACTCGCAGCAACGTGAAGCATTATCAGACATCCTGATGACGCTTTGCTCAGATGGGCCGATGGTGGGTTTGCGTAGCGCCATCGTCCGCACAGTGCTGACAATCAGTTAGCTTTTCTTCGCTTTCCTGGCGCTCATGAGTCCTTCCAGGTTGTCCATGACCCAACTTGCTGTGCTTGACCAGGCCTCGATCTCCTTGTCGTATACGCTTTCGTCTATAGTATGGGACATTGATCTTTGGCCAGGCTATTTTTCACGGATGCGGAACGTTTACAAAGTGCTTGATACGGAGAATAAGATGAAAGATGGCGAAACTTCTTTCCCGCGACCGGGGTATGAGGATAGTTTGGGAATGGGAATCGAAGTGCGGTACGTGCATCATGTCCACAACACCTACACGTGAGCTTACTTTCGTGTCGTGATTCAGAGACGTGTCGTTCTCCTACCCCAACAGCAAGTCCGAACGCGCATCGCTCTCCAATGCCTCGTTCACCATTAAGCCCGGACAACTCGTTGTGATCGTTGGTACCAACGGAAGTGGAAAATCGACAATCATCAAGTTATTGAATCGATTGTATGAAGTCACTTCGGGCAGCGTACTGATAGATGGAGTCCCGATTCAAGAGTATAGCATATCCTCGTTGCGGAAAGGTATCGCGATGCTCACCCAAGAGCACCAACTGTATCCGTTGTCCGTCGAAGAAAACATCAAACTTGGTGCGGCGGATGCAGAAGCAATGGACGATCGGCAGAAAGTCGAGGAAGCTGTGACCGCTGCCGGGGCTGAGAGCGTTATAGAGGGCTTTTCGAATGGATACGACACGGTGCTGGACCCTGTCTCAGTTGGCTATATCAGCTATGCAGGCCAGGAAAACAAGGAGCTGGAAACGATGCAAGAAGAGCTGGAGAGATCAGCGAATGTTTCAGGTGAGCCGCTGCTCTCTCGATTTGCAGCCGTCGGTATACTCAACCCGAATCCGATAGGAGGCGAGAGACAAAAGCTGGTTGCGTACGTCCATCACAAATGTTTCACGTCGTGCGGTATCTCATCTTCATTCTTCTTGCAGTGCCCGCATGTTCATGCGTCTCTTCACATCTCGCATAAAGCTTGTCGCCGTAGACGAGCCCAGCTCAGCCCTCGACCCGGAAGCCGAATACCGCCTTTTCGCGAACCTTCGGCAAGAACGAAAAGGTCGCACGATGATATTCGTGACGCATCGATTTGGACACTTGACGAAGCATGCCGACTTGATCATGTACGTTTTCTCCCGTATTTATGTCGTGTCGAGTGCTGATGCTCGGTGTCCATGTGTAGTTGCATCAAAGAAGGCGCTATTGTCGAGACAGGTACCCACGCGGACTTGATGTCCGAGGGTGGGGAATATGCACATTTGTACAACATACAAGCAGAGGCGTTCGACACGACTGGATGAGGAATAGAAGGCCAGGGGATACATATTGTGGATTTTGGAACATACTTTACGGACAAGGACACTCGCATATTACAATAGCTAGGGATGATTAATGGGTTAGTAGACTGTTGAATGCTATATCCTCCATTCAGAAATGTACTAGATGTAAGGCCGAGTTAACTTCGGCAGTAACCTTGTTTACACATACCCATGAAAAATGTAATAACAAATGCGAAAGGGTAGTCTACCAAAATAGCATCAACTTACCACGGCGAAGGATTTGACGGTCACACAGCCACAATTCTTACGGCCCAGTGACCTTGTAAATGACCTTGTAAACAAGGTAATAATAAGTTATTGATTCAACTGTTGCGGGATGCACATCGTGTCAGGTTAGGTTAGTATCCGAGTCAAATTCGAAGATTGGTGGAAGACTTCGACACTAAGTTGGTGATGGGCCGCAAGATCAGGAGCATCTGGTCGAGCGTGCCCTGGACCCGGCCCCGGCCCGGAGTACAAATTA
>JBBPOD010000536.1:0-17409 GCA_038091255.1 Tylopilus intermedius | reverse complement strand
AAGGGAGCTGGATGTTATCAGTCAAGTTCGTGCCAACCAAGGTCAGTAAAGAAGTGCAGTGCAGCTATGTGAGAGCCCGAATCTTTTTGCGCATCTCTTCTGTTCGACCACTACCACGACCTTCTGCGCGGCCAAAGACGACCACCTTCCCCCGTTCTCCGGCGCGGCCAGCCCTTCCGGCGCGATGTAGGAAGTCGATCATGTTCCGTGGTTCATCCACGATGAAGACATGCTTGATCTCAGGGCTGAAGTCCAGGCCACGCGAAAGGAGAGACGTCGTAACGAGAACGTGAGGAGTGGCCGCAGGATTCGAATGACCAGTTTTCGAAACCGAGAGCTTGGATGGCCAAGAGCTTGATGTCGTCGCCGACGACTGACTCGATTTCAAGAAACCATCCAGATGATGGTTATTTCCCCTGTTGCGAGCATCCCCATCCCCCGTTAGGGCGACGCAGGCCACACCGCGAGTACCGAGGAATGCTGTGAGGTGCTCCACCTTACTCCGTTTGTTACAGAATACGATTATTTTGGAAAGCTTGACTGGAGTGCCTACGGGGAGAGCGCTCTTGGCATGCGTGAGAGCGTCTTCGGCCCATACGCGCCGTATGCGGCGCTCTATGTCTACATCCTTATTCCCGCCCGTCCATTTTGCATGTTCTGTATGTAGACTGGTGGGCAGGTGGTGTAGTTTCGGGGATGCGAGGCGAATCAGCGTGGGATGGTAAGTGGATAGGTAATTACTCAGTGAACTCGGGATGGTCGCGCTGGTAAGCAATAGATGGAACGGATATGATATTGGTTGTGGTGATTCGGGAGCTGGATGTGACTCGCTGAGCGAGACCGGGGAGACAGGGAGAACGGGCACAGGCTGTCCCTTTGCAGTGGCAATATCAGCTAGAAGCTGGCGTGTCGAGGCCTCGAAATCAGGGTCTGCGCATTTCAATGATTCAGGTAGAACCACCCGAAGAAGGGGGTCGAACGTACCGAACAGAACGTCCGCTTCATCAACGATGACCCATTCAACGTTTTTCAAACCCATCTCAGGCTCGTCTACCCAGAACTTCCTTACAGGGGCGGTCAGTGTTTGCGCAGAAGGATCCTCGCTCTTCTTCGATCTAGCCTGTAGTGCCCTTTCGTGTGCTCTCTGCTCCCAATTCCAGCCTTTGCCTTTCTCGAGCTCCAAGAGTTTCATGGGCGTTCCGACGAGTACATCAACTTCGTGAGATAAGCGGCTTCCGCTGCGAACTGTCACATCACGGCTACTGCTATTATCGAATACAGCATCCATGGTCGTCTTCATCTTTGAAGCAGTTCTATTGTTCTTGGTCGTGCTCTGCGTGTTTGCTCGAGAGGCGCACTGGATACGAAGCTTGATGATGTGCGAGAGCTTTTTCGCGAACCCGGCAAGCTGTCGAGACAATTCGTGCGTTGGTGCCAGTATCAACGCGCGTGGGTTAAGTGGGTGCGGAGACGATATGCGCAGAGAATTAGAACCTTCGAGTTCGGTACGCTTCAGATCCTGGATGAGTGGTAAAAGGTATGCCATCGACTTTCCAGATCCCGTTTCGCTCGCGAGGAGATACTCCTTCCAGTTCGACTCCGCATCCGGCTCTTTCATCAGATATTTCAAAGAAAGCGCTTGGATCGCTGTGGGAGTGGTATCTTGTCCCAGGGTCTCCTTGACGCTTTGCAATAAACCAGGAAGCAATGGAGGTGAGGTGAATTCGCCTGGAAGAGCTTTTGGCAGGGACGGTGTGGAAAGGTCGAACTGCGCTCCCAAAGGATTCGGGCGCTCTTGTTTCGGTTTTTTGTCACGACGTGCGACAACATCGCGTGAAAAGTTTGGGCGAGAAGGGGGTGCGACATGCAGTGACCCGAGCTTCTTGGCTCTACCCGTAGGTTGCAATGACGGCGCGAGTCGGCCCTTGGATGATGGTACTACTGGTCTCCGTTCATAAGGACGAGAATATAGGTATAAATCAGATAAGCTCACCAGCCTTGATACCATTTTTCCTAGTCACTCTCGTTACTGCTGTCCGAAACAAAGGTGGGGTCATCGAGTCTCTTGGTAAACCTCAACGACCTCCAAGTATATTTTCCAAGTCCGCGAATTGCCCTCCTTCCTGATACAGGCGTAGGTTTGGTCACACCTCGCGAACACTTGTATCACGCCAAACATTGAATTCGAAGAGTCCCGGGCCACGGCTCAAATGATGACTCGGATCTCTTCGCTATGAGATGAGTACTTTGAGGAGATTGAAATTTCAAGAGTAAGTCTAAGGCCATTCACTGACTGATGTGTTCTAACTCTTTCAAATTGATGCTTGCGAAGATATGCACGCACAACAATTGACTATCTCTACGCTGCCAGTCGCGAATCTTTTTGAATCCCTCGAATTATTTGATATCGAACAATACACTCGACCCCTATCGCTTATGTCCGCTGTCCCCATTTTCTGAACCCTTCTTTTACTCCAGGTCACGTCGGCGCAGCTTGCCAAACAAACCGACGCCTAATCCCGGAAATTTTGCAGGCAAAACGTGCGACCGCTGATCGGGATTCCCCTCACGACGCGACTCCCTCGTCGGGCCATCAGAAAACTGCGAAGCTACAACGGACGACAAATTGGAAGGTCAATTCAGTTTGGGCGCTCATGAACCGCTTACTCAGCACCCATTCTGATCTCCAAGGCCGTCTTTGACGTTAGGGCGCACATACCCCACATGAAATGGGTCAGCGGTTCTATTCACTGACTAATCGCATATGCTTTCATATGTACAAATTGACGTATAGAATCTAATTGGGAGTCTGCTTTTCGTCCCCATATAACATGCACATCTTATATAACGCAAAATCCTTCATGTGTGATGGGTCCCAACCTGCTTTCGTTCATCGTTCCTGGTAATTCTGATGCTGTGGCATACGCCTAGGGGGAGGGGCTGTATTACGAGTGAGACACAATTTGTACTCATGGGCTCAGTGCGAAGAAGTAAAGAAGCATCGTGATGTTGAACAAGTGATGTCGTTATCGCTGTCCTATCCTAACGCCGCCCGTTATTAACAAAAATCCCTCATCAAGCGAGGTTGATCATCACTAAGATAATCGAGAAGCGAAGGAAGACCTGTTGACAAAAACCCTTGTGAAAGGTTCGAACTTCGTCCTCTCCAATACGCGGGGAATCCCCATCCACGTTCCGCTGAGGTCGATTCAACCACGCGCAAGTAGCGTATCGGAGGGCCACCTCGCTTTCCGCGTCGTCCAAGGGTCAGAAGCGCTCACCGTTTCGGCTATCCGTGAACCATTTCGCCTTAGATTCACACTTGCCTTATTCACGATCAACCATTCGTCTCCCTGGTATGTCCGTTGGGATGGGTAAGACGATCAAGCAACAAGTTCACGTACTTGTCAGTCCACCGTAACCCTCTGGTTTCCCAAAAAATCTTCAAGGAAACATTGTTCCTCCAACGGGGATATCGACCCTGCGCACGAGACAAAAACCCGATCGAAGGCACCCGTCAAAAACCTGTTGCCAAACCGCGCCCAGAGGCTCGTTTTTCATGCGATACCAAGAATATCACCGATGATGGTAAGGAGGGATTCGCAGATGCAAGAGACGAGGTCGTCGACTGATTGCTTACCAGCGCCTGGTCACTCGACTATCCTGTGGCCAACAACATGCAGGTCGACAACGGACGAAAGCGGGGAACGACAACACGTTCTGCACAGCATGCGACCTTTTTTTTCTGTCAGCATTTCAACAGAACAACAAAAAAAACCAAGACGCATGGACTCCACGACCCGCAGCACCCAAAAAGCGCCGGGGACGAGAGTAGCGTGTTTTACACGCAAACGGCAAAATCGCCCCTTTCTCGTTCAAAAAGGCGAGCACTGGTTCGTGTTGCCAAAACTCGCCCCAAGCCTGCCAGCCTTCTAGTGTGCCGGCGCAAGGTCGCATGACCCGGTCGGAACCAAACCGGATGGATCTTTGTTGGGATAACGATCATTCCGAATCAAATTGATTGTGGAGCTTTGCTCGAACGACACACGGGGGAGCGGGAACGAGGCCATATCGTGGTCCTCCATTGGCGTTGGCAGTCGTGCTGAGGTCGATGCCCTTGGGCGCTGCGATCGGCTGGTTGGCCGCATATTCCAGCGTTCATCTAGCCCCGGGTCGGACGACATAAGAAAAGAGAAAAAAATTATTCGTTCATTTCCGTGAGTTCCATCAGCCCGTCCGTGCTGAAATAAACGTCTGACCTCCCCCCCCCACCCTCGGCTCAACCCGGTTCTTGACAAACGGCATACTGTATGATGAATGAACGGGAGTGATCAGCCAGACGGAGAACAAGTTTTTCCACTCACCCTATCCCGGTCGATGCGGAAATCTGAGCGGGCATTTAGTACCAGATTCAAGGGGGTGGATACATTCCATTAATTGAGGAAGCTACGGCGTCCCAGCGTACGGTGGTGGTGGTAAACCACAAGGAGGTCTCAAGGCGACCGCGGAACGACCATGCTTCTTCCGATACTATAGAGCAGGAAATTACCAGAGCCCAGACGTTACTGACGCCATGATACCCTGACATCCGGTTCTTTCCGTGCATGTATATCTGTTCATCCTATAATGAAGGGCAGTTGGCTGTTTTCAGAAGCAGATCGGTCGCGGCCTGCAAGAAAGGAGGACCACCCTCTCCTTTCTGCGCTTGGAAATTGTTCATCGCAGGAGCGGAGATGAAAGAGAGGAGCAGACGAGTTCCCTAGTCAGAAGAGTCAAGGAACGTCATGGGTAATCTGCAGCAGCGAGCCTGCCTCGGGGCATCAAAGCTAAGCTACGTGCCGTGGTGGAAATGGAAGACGTTCATAGGTGGCGCACTATACAGATAGTTCAGTGCCCATCGGAAGGGGGAGGAAAGCCAGCAGATAGCTGCGCGAATGGTGGGAGCATACTGGAGTGTGACTCCCTCAGAACCATGATATTGGCGCGCATTGTCTCCTGCATGCCAAGGTGCGCAACATTCTACACGGCGTCCGTGAGATGATCAAAGGCGCACGGCGAGCTTCGGGGATCCGCGCCAAAGCACATCACAGTGCACAGCGGCTGGTCTAGCACCTCCATGTAGTCAGCTGGTCACACGTCAGCATCGTCGCCAATTTCGATTTCCAAACACAGCCTATGGATTTTGTTAGCGACATGCTTTCGCCGGACTGTACCTCGCCTGGCCGACTCTCGGTTCGACTGCCCGGCTGCCTAAATCAGGATACGTCTTGATGGCGTGAACCTTCTCCACCAGGACCCTGATTCCAGATTCCACATGGCGCACGCCATGCAGCACTATGCGGCCTGCAAATAAATTACGTTTATTGGGAGGCGGAATTATCTATATATGAGAGCACGACGTGAAAGGGTTCTTGCCACATCACCCATACACATCCCAGGGTAGGGGACCCTGGTAGATTTGCTTGGGATCTTCCGGACACCACTCCAGCAAACCACGCAGTTCTGGTGCGGATGCGTGGTAAGAATGAAATCGTATGAATGGATTCCTACCCCGCCTTTTAGAAAGGAGGAAGTCGTGACAGCCATAAATGTCAAGCGTATACGGTCGATAGCCATTTTTGAGCTTTATGTGATCGTAGTATTGTCGGAATTAGTGCGAATCTTAGGAAACAGGATATTCAACCCTTACCTCGCCTTCACGAGCCGCAATTGCGTCGTCACCTGTGGCGGGAGGTTCGAGACCAACGTACTCAAACAGCGCGTCAGGGAATCTGGTTGCCGCTCGGTGTAGCTCTTCGAACCGTCTCCGCTTCATCTCGTAGCCAACCACGGTGATTTGGGACGGGTATCTTCCGGTGACCTCATGGAACCGCGCGACGGAAAACAGTAAGTTTTGATACGAATCGAGGGCATACGTCTCTGTCGTGGCCCGCGAAAATGGGGTACTGGCACCGGCTGCAGTGATACGAAACAAATCCATACTCAGCGCCAGTCGCATGTACGACTCGGCTTCCGTCGTCGTCGATTGAAGCCTAGTTTGACCGCTGCGGAGCGAGATAATATATTTTAGCGTTCCTCCGATCAAAGATGAAAACGTGTCATAATGAAGCCCTTACCCACTGAAAACGAGCAAAGAATTTTTGTCTTGCAACGCAAGGCGTGCTCTAGTAAACACGTTTTTGAGTGTGTCAGCGTGGTATTTCCGAGTTCGATATATCGAATTGGTCACGACTAGGCGAGACCAACGAGAAAGGAAGGGAAGTAAAACGCAGCTTACCCTTGTTTGATATGATCGACGAACGCAGACACTCTGCCACCGCCTCTCTGGTAATCTTCCAGAGTCCAATACTTCTCATCATAAACTTCGCTCGGCTGAGATCCAGACCATATGGCATGTCCGGGTACGACGATGAGATGAGACAGACGCTCCAATGTCTCATCGCGCTGAATCGTGGCAAGGATGCTGCCCGGGGGACTATACCCAACGAGCCGCATGCCAGACGAGAACGGGTACGACGACGACGAGGTAAAGACGAGAGCGAGATTGTATAAGAAGGATACACAGCCAAATGCCGCGAGGAGTAACACGCCGAGGTTGGTGACTCTCGAGCGCGCGCTGAGAGACCGGAGGGCGGCGTGGTAGTCGAACGAGCGAGAGCGAGCATTGCTGGAATTATAATGAAAAGCACCGCGTCGAATGGACGGGCCTGAGCTCAGTACTGGCGCTGGGAGCATCGGGCTGAACCGCGACGACGACGTCGTGGTCAACGTCCCATTCTGCCGCCGGCAATTGTCCGAAAGAGGAAGGAAGGCGCGTTCCGAGTCCGAGACCCGCGACCAACGGTATACGAACAGCAGAAGGTCTCTCCATGTGCACACGAATTACTGACCCACTCGCACAGAGTCTTCCATTGTCGGCTGAGAGTCCGAGCTCGTCCAACCCCGACCGGATCATGCTTCGAAGCACCAACCATCCACTCGTACCTCCGAGAAGGTCATTATAAAGGACCCCCTTGCATCGCTCATTGAAGGCAGAACATGCCACCCGGATGTCTGTGAGGCATCTCTCTGTCGTTTGTCCGAATGTGCGGGTAAGTTCACTCTCCTGCTCCGAAGACCCAGCAAGCGCGTGTCTCCCATGCAAGCCCGTCGTGGGTGTTGTGAATGTCTTAGTACACCGGCAGGGTCCCAGACACGCGCGTAATGTCGTAGTAGGTATGTGAGCGACTAACAAGTCTATGGTCACGAGGCGAAAACAACATGGCCATTTCACCAGTACGTCGGCGTTGGCTATTGGTATTAGTATTAAGGACATTCTTCGTAGCTAAATCCAGCAGTGGGTACAAGGGGAGACGAAAAGACACAATGGCCAGGCACATTAGAATTAGGAGCGTTAGGGTATTTTTAGTCTTTCACGCAGGGTCGATCACCTGACGTCGCGCAATGTGCCCTCCATTCCACTGGAGAGTGTCAACGGAACATTCTGCGAGTGTCGCTCGGTATCTGTGGTCTTCTGAGCCTTCCCGATGCATGTGATCAGTCCCATCCACGTCACAACGATCGAAGCACTGCTTACCAAACCTCGGTAGCGCGTCGTACATGTCATGCTCCAAAGGCACCGCGGGCCAGTGGTGGCTAGAGGGCACGCTTCCGTTCATCCGAGGTTGGTTAGTAGACTTGTCACCTGCGCAAAGTAGGTCAGACGAGCGCAAATTTGTTTGTAGCCGACGCTCACAGTTTCGTCCGTAATAATCTCCGTCGAATGCATCCATGGACGTGAGGTGAAGCTGACTGCCGAAGTGGCCATCCCGAGACGCGCGACGCGCGCTTCCGTATATTTGATACGGACCAGCGATTTTGACACGACTTCGACCGTGAGCAGACGACGAATCAATGACATCTGACAACCGAGAGGATCAGGTACGCCTGTCTCAAAAAATGCAAGACGACAGAAACCAGGGGCAGACTTACAGTGATGCTGTTCCTCGGTCAAATTCTGTTGTTTGAAATTATGGATCGGTCCAGAAAAGAAGGGCATAAAGTGGTCCTGGGCATATCTTTGACGTTGCAAATTGACATGGTCCTTGGGAATTACGTCGTGAACCTGTTGAGCTGACGATGGGGCATAATATACTGATCCTCCAGAAGCATGGAACGTATGTTGGACGTCAGTGGTGAATGAAGTTGGGTCATCCACGCCGGAAATTGGTGAGGGAACGACTGGGTCGCTTGGCGAGTGTGAATGATCAGAGGAAACGGAAGTATTGTTATAGTCCGGATATCCGAGAAAAGGGTCGAGGAGATCACCCGGAAACAGCGTTGAAAATGAACTTTGAGATGGCACCGAGCCCGGAGATCCCGATTCGCTCGCAGAGCCCGAACAGAAACGCGCTGGAGGCGAAGGTGTGGAAACCACGTCCGTGTTGGCTCCAGAAGGCACGGTAGTCCAGTGGCAGTCCCCCTCGGTCTGCTGATCGATTGGTAGATGATCCGCGGGGTTGTACGGTTTCGGAGATGGGGAAGTTGCAGGGTGAGGTGTCGTATGGATCAGCACCGGCGTCCGTTCCTCTGAATCCGAGCTTCGCTCCACCGTCGTGGTCGACAATGTCGGCACCATACCCATTCCGGACGGCCTGGAGGGCCGAATGACAAACACGCATTCTTTCCCACGTGCCTGGCATTTGCTGCATGGCCGCTGTAAATCACACTTCACTTTGGAGTCGGCACAGGCCTGACAGGACCGTCGCCTCGTGCGGTTAGCATGGGACCTAGAATCTCGGGTGAGATCGAATAACGGCAGGGGCGAAAAGGCGCAAGAGGGAGGGGAGGAGATAACCGGGGCGCGCGAAAAGACAGGACACCCACGAATCACCGCATGTTTTCTTATGTCGCGTCAACAAATCACTGCGGGTAAACTGCGCATCACAGGTCTGTCAGGGTCAGTGTTCAGCATGCAGGACGGAAGAGATATATTTGCAGGTGCTTACATCACACCTATGTGACCTGTCTCCAGTGTCTGCAGGGTGCACGCAATGAGCTTCGGCATCTATACTCAAGGGCAGGGGTGATCAGAGACTCACGAGTACGCATGTGGCGATTGAGATGAGTAGTGCGAGTGAATTTCGCGGGGCAATGCGGACAGAACTTCGTCTGGGGAAGAACGGGTATATTGCCCTTGTGCGAGCGCATCTTGGAGACGGCACCGTCCTTCCTATATTCAATGACAGCCCGAGCTTGCGGCACCGTAACAGAAGGAGCGGTGGCATCTGCGCCTCGACGCGGGGAAGGGGTCGACCCACAGGCCATGTTGGAGAGCGAGGTGTAGGGAGTTCAAGCCAAGAGGGTTGAGCACTTGAGAGTCAATCGAAAATCATATCCCAGCTGGAAACGCTTTATACATGGTGACAAGCCTTTAAACCCTGCAACTCCGATAGTGCAACACATATGCAATGACCGAGGCAATACGTACAAACCTAAATGTGATTTTTGCGCTGGTAATTTATATTTACCTGAAAAGGAAAGTGTATCATTGGTCGGCGAACAAGAACCGATCTTATGATATCGACACTGAGGTGAATTTTAAGTTGAGGTGAAATTCCTTACCGAGAATCTTATGTTTCTATGCCATGTCACCATCGAGTTCGTTGAGGTTGCAGAGCGTGATCACTGCGTGGCGACTGGCCAACAACATGCCTTGTGAGGTTGGTTCATGAGCTGACCAATCTGAGATCACCCTGGCCCGTTCCGCAACTTTAAAAGGCCGCGTGTTGAAACGAAAAAGAAAATGTAAAACAAGACAAACCTGGCCGCTCAGGTCTTGGAGCGTGCTGATCGACATGCCGGACAGCCCCAGATCAAATAGATGTCCGACACCTCCTGAGAAAAGCCCACATTTTGATGATAGGCATGCTGGCAGCCATGGCCACGGTTACGTCTAAAGTTAACCATGTATTGCCGATGCGCAACATCCAAATCCATACAACATAACCTTTGAACCGCGGCAGGGTGTTCCGCCCTGTCGCCGCCTCATGCTCACGAGCGAAGCTCCTGGTCCAGTGCCCACCGCACAGCTTGCTCCACATCCTCGACCTCGTGTGTTGGACGGTGGCTTGGCGGTCCCTGACGAGGGTCATAAACACCGGTCCTAACTAGTATGGACTTCCAACGTGCGGCGTTCGCCCCTGCAATGTCGGATTCTGGATTATCTGAGAAGCGCAACGTGAATTCGTCGCCACTCTTGATCAGTGGCGGACCACTCACCTCCGACCATGTACCTGTCAAGCGGAATATGCAATTGTCAGTTTGTGGCGGGACCAACGGGGTTACTCCTTTTTGTTACCAACACCGAATCAAGAGAGGAATTTTCCGACAGATGTCCCCGCAACAACTGCTCCGCGAACTTGTACGTCGCTTCCGTCGGTTTGCCAAATTGGGTATACGGGTATGGAGCTCCGGTTAGTGACTGCGTGAAGAGGCATCTAGTCATCGTCTATGGGAAATACCGAACACATACCTTGAACACGCCTTGGAAAGCTTCTTTGAATGCTCCTTGACCGAGTCGAGGTCTATCAAAATCCGACTTCCATATGAGATCTGGATTACAGAAAACGAGGTCGACCGCCTTTCGCACATCAGCTTCTAAGTAGGGACCACCCACAACGCCGCCTGACTGAATCAAATCACACATTACTTGGATATCAAGGACCCAGCTTCGAGGATCATGAAATACAATGATAGCGGAGATGCAGATGTTGGAGAAATCAGCTGTCTAAATGAACACCAGATTTCGCTTGATTAAAAAATTGATCGGAACATCAAGCAAGCAGACTAACCTTGACGGACTCCCGCTCTTCAACCGTATGACTGTGAAGCGGACACACCCTGTTGCCTGTTTGAGAAGTTGCTGTGAAGCGAGCACTGGCGGGTGGCTCACGAGTTATTCCAAGCAAATACGTCAAGGGTAGTGTAAACATGCTTGAAGCCATAGCTATTTTCGAGATCAAATCTCTGCAAGCGTGGCGGGGGAGAAAATATACGATTACCCTTCGGCAACCTTGCGAAGGGTACCGCCCTTGCCGCCGAGCACTAACACCGGTAGATCAGCATACTTGTGCACAACAGACTTTAGTACGGTGTGCGCCTGAATATATCGCTCAGGATCGATCTGCGTGAAATCTTTCTCAGTGAAAGGCACATAGATCTCGCACCGCGGATCTCACATTGACTCCCAGCTGCTGACTTAGTTTGTGGCAGCGCGCTGACTCGCTCACGCCACCGCCGTTAGTTAGCTGAAGGATGATTGAGTTTGATGGGAAGTGGAAAACATGAGGTATCACTCACCAAGAGGTAAGGTATCTTACTTCGGGAAGCGATTAGGACACACGAAAAGAAGGTGAAGCGGAGAAAAAGACATACATGCCAAATCGATTGTTACCGTCCAGGATCGACAATGCACGCTTTGCTGCAGGTAGGGCGTTGTCGCCGTGAATGAGAACACCATCCTGTAGCACGGGTGGGAATGTGGTTAAGCCGCAGCATGTTCAGGACGCAGAAAACTTGGCCATATCACGAACGATATCAAACACGAATGCCAGCGGTGAGGCAGCCTTGCCAGTGTGAGCTTGGAAACAGATCGGTATGAGAACGAGTGAAACATAATAAACGATAGCACGCGCTGTGGAGACTCACCTGCCCGATGTCGTACAAAAGGACCTAATGGAGTGACATTGACGTACTTTGAGCACATGTGCCTCTGCGACGACAGGGTGCATAGATGGCGCATCCTAATTGTGGACTTTTCGGTATGTTGCGTGAGAGTCAAGAAAAACGCGGTATGCGAGCTGCAGAGTCTGTTCATGAAAGACATATATGAGTGACAAGCACTAACTTTGTGTGAGAAGGGACGACCTTGGCGATGTGACTTGATACCCGCCAGAGCCCTGAAACGAGACTACTTTGAGAGACCACGTTGTGCGTGGCTGGCAAACTGTTTTGCGCTCACACCGCAGTGTGAGTCGGCGGAAACCGATCTCGCCTCGGAGAAACCAACATTCCGTGGGTACCGAGTTACCTAATCATTGACAAGATCGACACTCTCTCAGAGTCTCTCTTGCAAGTTAATGTGATAAGTAGCCAGACTCGTGCACTAACTGGCTGGTGCAAGTCCTTCCATTCAGAGACGTACTTCCATTTCTTCATCTTGGGAAAAAAGGACGGCGTTCATACTTGTAATGGAATGATGTCAAGGTTAACTTACCTTAAGTGACACAAGACCGTGCCAGTGACTACTTGATCGTATGGCTCATGAAGTAGGACCGTTCAACGGGTCGTATTCCTCACGGATATCACATCACCCCGGTCCCATCGTTTCCCACTGGCCCATGCTGCCATTGGCACATGCTACCACTGCGTCCTTCGTCACCTGCAATATGCAAGCTACTTCAAGTTGTTGCACACAGGTAGTCGTGTTTAATTGATGTGACACTGTATTACGCTGCCTGATTAGGTCTGTCGCTCATCAGGGTGTCAATGACAGGGTATCCTACTCGAGGTTGTCCTCATGCACGCCCACTACTGATCTAGATTCCACCCCACACCTCACCCAGGTCGCTGGAACACTGTCAGCTGGATTGGCTAAAAAAATTATATTTTTCCTCCGCTCAAAAATAATATTGAGAGGAGTGACCGAGGTCTATCTATAGCCACCATCCTTTATCTCCTACCTCCAACATCATGACTGCTGCAGCAATTCCACGGCTTGCGGTCATCGCAGCCGGAGCAATGGGCTCCGCGGTAGCCAAGGGACTCACCAGGGCCGGCTGTACTGTTTACACAGACCTAGAGGGACGTTCCGAAGCGACTCGCCAGCGCGCCAAGGAAGCAGGGATGCTCGATGCACCTTTGAGCGAAATCGTGGTAAAAGCGGACTGGATATTGAGTATACTGCCCCCTCGTGACGCCATATCGTTTGCAAAGAAGCTCCAGGAAGCCGCCGTGAATAGGGAGAAAGAGGGCGGCACCGGACCGCTCGTATTTGCGGACTGTAACGCTATCAGCCCGGAGACAGTGAAACGGATCGCAGGCATCTTGGCAGGCACCGGAATCAGGTTCATAGACGCAGGTATCATCGGAGGTCCACCAAGAGATGTCTATGATCCTACCTTCTACGTGTCAGCCGCGGAAGAAGATAGAGACGTACTTGATGCCTTCGCGGCATTCTCGGAGTACGGCATGAAAGTTTCGCCTTTGAGGGGAGAGGGTGCAGATGTGGGAGACGCGAGTGCACTCAAGATGTCGTACGCGGTGAGTAGTAGTCTTCCGTTCTAGATGACGGCAGAAATTTTGAGCGGCACGTCAAGGGAATCACCAAGGGAACGACTGGTTTGCATACCGCGATGATTTTGGGTAGGTCAAACGTGAACGATACGGGCCGAGGGAAGGTATGCTGATGCATGTTTTAGCTGCCCATGCGTCATCACCAGCGACTGCTGAGGCGCTTATGAAAGAGCTGAGCCTGTCGCAGGCGGGAGCACTAGACCGGTTACTAAAGAGTGTGCCAGAGATGCTCCCAAAAGCATATCGATGGGTAGGAGAGATGGAGGAGATCGGCGAATTCGTTGGCGGAAAGGAGGGTGATGTCTACAGAGGGCTGGCGAGGATATATGAGCGGGTCGAAAAGTCATTGAACGGGGACCACGCGGACGTAGAGGTGCTGAAACAGTTTGTGGAAAATACGAAGAGGACGCTGAAAAAGTGACGGTGATGATGGTCAGAAACCCACCTGTCAAGTTGTACTATCTCTCGTCGGCAAACGCAGTGGACAGCAACCGCGCACATTTTTCATTTTAAGGCGTCAATCTGAGTGTAGGTTTGATGGCGAGGCTCGGGTGTCGTCGTGTATATTGTTGGTTGACAAGCTGCTACGTGTCTCAGATGCGGGAGCACGTATGGGCGCACCTCGAGGAGCACGATGGCATTGACCGTCGACCCTGGAGCTAACCGAGTAAGCGATGGACCAGGACGGACTTACTAAATGGGATTACGGGAGGGCGCGTTGAACTGGCGAGTCTATCTGCACCCAAAGCTCGCCTTTCGTACCTGCAAATTTTCAACATCCAGTTTTGGCGTCTAGGCGGTTCATTGAGCTCGGCCACCGTCCACAGTGAACCTTGCCTTGTATTTTTTTTCCTTTTCCCTGCCTTCTGCACGCGATTCCCCTTGCACGCCCATTCCATGCTCCATGGCCACCACCGAACCCGATAAGACTCTCGATCATACCGCACCCCCTCCCACCGCAACCGTGACACTCGCTGCACCACACGAGACCTCGCCAGCAAAGCAAGCTGATGCGACGCCCAATGGCGCTTCTGCCCAATCTGCCGTGGTGGTACCGCAGGTAAACGTCAACGGCGAGCCGTTACGCAGTCCTCGTCCTTCGGGAACCTTCGCTCCGTCGTTCGATCCCGACAGCTCGACTTGGGGCGCAAACTTTTGGGTCACTTTGGTCGATCCACAGGTGCGTCCTATCTCGCCCTTTGCGTTCCCAATGATCGGTACAAACACTACGCCGCTTCTTCAAGACGAGCACCACCTTCTTTGCATGTCCAGCCACGGGCCAGGTTAGTTGGGATCCCCCAGTGGGCACCTTTGTGTGAGTCGGTATTATGTCGCAAATTTCAAATCATATTTCTCAAATTTTTTTTGGATTCCAGTCTCCCCCCCAGCGAAGAAGGAGAGTGGTGGGAGCTCAGTGACGAGTCGCGCGGTGGAATACCTTATTATCATCAAACTAAAACAGGGGAGACCGTCTGGGAACGCCCAAATGGATTCGTTATCCCCTTGACTGTCATACAAGTAACTCGTTCGCTCTCTCTCGCCCAGAACGCATACTCATGAATGTGCTAGCAAACGGCCCTAGGTCGTCGCCTCTCCCAGACTGGCATGCGTAAAAAAGCTGCCGTGAGCAACCAGGTCGCGACTCCCGATCGCCAAGCCCAGCGCAAAACTCGAGTGCAGACCAGCGCTGTGGACAAGGATACCCGCGTTGTCTCACCTCGATCGGGCGACACAGATTTACAATCACGACCTTCGTATTCGTCAACGCGTAGTTCCCCTGGTCGGATCACGATGACGACAAGTGCGAGCTCCCCAAAACGACCACACCAGCAATCGCCACCCATCAGGCGTTCCTTTACAAATGACCCGCATGGGCAACCAAACGGGACGGGCCGCGGTTGGTCGAACGGGCTGCACACCAATCTCCCTCCAATTCCTGCTTCCCCGTATACCTCAGAACCCTCCACTCCCGCCTCGCGAAAGTCGATATCCCTAAGTTCTGTAAATGGCAAGTCGAGTCCCAAAGAGGAGAAGCAACGGAACAATAGAGGTAACAACGGTGCTATGACCGATACCGAGGACGGGTTGCTATCGCGATCGAGGTCAAAGTCTTCTTCATACGTACCCTATCGGTCACCAGCACCACAAAGTCTGAATGCCGCAGTGGAGATGCTGTCGTTATCGGAGAGAAGATCTACATCGGATAACGATCACCCCATGGCACTCCGTCCCGGGACCGCGGAGAGCAAGCCACGTCCAAGCACGAGTAGCTCGAGCTCGAGGTCCAAGGAGAAGCGTGACGTCACACAAACCCCGACAAAGAGCCTTTACTCGTCACATGGCGCTTTTTGGATGACACGCAGTACCTCGACTCCACCGACCGTGAATGGCAAGGCAATCAGCAAGCCCATCCCCAATGAAGGTCAGCTCGGTTCCTTGACAAGTATGGGATACCTAATTTATAGGCTCGGCAGAGGCTTCGTTGGAGATGAGTCCACTCAAGAACCGATCGACTGGTAAACCTATTCCCGTGTCGAGTCCGGAACGTCCATCACCGTCACACCTCCCTCCCACCACCACGCTCGCATCAGGGTCTGTCTACTTCCATTCAACCAGGGGAAAGTTTGGTTGATGATCGTTCCCTAGGACACACCCTGTGCTTCCCCATGACCTTGCTTCCGACATCCAACAATTCGTGGAATCGGATTACGCCAGACAATACTTCTCTACGCATCGTAGGGGGTTCATATTCCGCCGTAGAGTCCCCGTGGCGCAGATGATGACATGGCAAAAGGCACCGCTCACCTCGCCTCTCCTCATGCTAAATCGTCCCTTAAAAACGGACGCAGTCAAGATCTTCAAGGTAATCCAACACATCATGGGGGACCGTGAGCGGGAAAGGCCAGCAGGCATACCTGTACACAATGGGTCAACGAGCTCGCTTCCTAATAATTCAGTGGGTCTCCTCGAGGAAGAACGATGGTTACTGGGAGAGGGCCTCGCGCACGGGGAACTACGAGACGAGATATATTGCCAAGTAATGAAACAATTAAGTGGCAATCCCGGCTCGGAGAGTGTCTTCAAGGGATGGCAGATGCTCTGCGTACTGCTGACAGCGTTCCCTCCATCGAAGAACTTTGAAACATACTTGCGTTCCTTCATCCTCCAGCGGATATCCCAACCCGAGGGCCGTGTCGACGTCATGGCGAAATACTGTCTCCGTCGATTATCTGCCATTTCGAAGAAGGGTCCAAGGGGGAAACCCCCGTCCGTTGCAGAAATCGAGACTGCGTCTGACGCAGCATTCAACCCATCCACGTTTGGAGAATCGCTAGACGCTGTCATGCGTTTGCAAGAACGCAACTACCCCAACGAAAAGATACCAATCATCCTTCCCTTCCTCGCAGACGGTATCCTCGCTCTTGGCGGCATGAAGTGCGAAGGCATCTTTCGAGTACCTGGCGATGGCGATCTCGTCTCGGAGCTCAAGATCAGAATTGACAGGGGATATTACACGCTCGAGAACGTCAATGACCCACATGTCCTTGCGTCACTGCTGAAGCTATGGCTCCGCGAACTCCTGGATCCGCTTGTCCCCGAGGAGCTGTACAACGACTGTATTACTGCCGCCGCTGAGCCAACGTCATGCATAGCGATCGTTCGACGACTGCCAACGATCAATCGGAGGATTGTAGTTTTCATCATCAGCTTCTTGCAGTTGTTCCTGGAGGAGAAAGTGTTAGCGAACACGAAAATGACCGCTGCGAACATGGCACTAGTCATGGCTCCTAATCTGCTAAGATGCAACTCGGATTCGATGAAGGTCGTGTTTACGAACGCGCAGTGAGTGTCACTCTTCCGAAAAGGCAGTATCAAGCTGAGCAAGTACTGGGCAGGTTCGAGCAAATGTTTGTTTATAACTTACTGTTACACCTCAATTGCAGCGAAGTCGACGAAGACTACGTGCCTGTCCATGGGCGAGGCGCGAGCCTCCCTAGCTATCCAAAACCACGCGTGTCCAAGTCTCGCAATAGAAGATGATGTGTCTATATTCCCATCATCACTCGCCCGGGG
>JBBPOD010000535.1:0-17412 GCA_038091255.1 Tylopilus intermedius | reverse complement strand
CGACCAACATCGGCGTTGATGGTCGTGTGTCAGGGGTACGCGGAGAACCGTGGATTTGGTCCCAACAATCGTCGCAAACCTTTTCCAAGGTGACTGGTGACATCGGGCTATCGAAAGCGGAAATGGGGACATGACGTGGAGGGTGAAGAAAATCAAGGTTCGAGACGTCGAGGAGGTGAGTCAAGCGGGAGGTACAACGGTGGCAAAAGACGCCACCGCACTTTCTACAGTGCTGGGGAATATATGAGTTTGATGACGCGTAAGAAGAGGCCAAGACACGAACGTGACGACGCTCAAGCACAGTAAACTTGACGCGACAGTAGAAATTGTCGCAGACGGAAGCCAGAGTGTCGGGCTGACGGACATGAGATGCCGTGCCGCCTGAAGAGGGGAACACGCTTACCTTCCAGAGGTTCTTGGGGAGGAGGACAGCGAGGTGTTCGTTAGCGCGGGGGGTCGTGGGTGGAGATAGTCGTGCACGCTGGACGCGTGTGGGTCGTGAGGAGGCTAGAGAGAGGTGAGTACGTGAGGAGGGGAAAGAGGAGAGACGAACACTCTGCTAGATCATAGGAGGGCCAAGGCACTGATGACTGTGCTTTGGTGGCGAGGTCAGCAAGAGTGGTGGCAATCAAGGACATGTGAAGTGGTGAAAGGGCAACGAAAATACCAGCGAGAGGCTTTCAAGTTGTGCCTCCGTCGCAACAAGTTATATCACCATCACCCATCCCCTGGGAAAAAATGTCAAAACTCCCAACACGCCGCGAATTACGTAAATGCAACTCCAGCTCAGCTCAGCTTCCCGTCGAGATAAATGAGTTTGGAATCGTAGTGGAACCCATCGCCGCAACGCTGTCCCCATCGCAGCCCCAGCTGCTTCTACTTCTATACCACCAAATCATCTTTCTTGAGCTGTCTCCTCCAATCGAGCCGCACTCGCTCCGCGGAGCGCTGGCGTAGTGATGGATGATCCCGTCCACATCCCTTGCCTTTTATGGCACCCGTCATCTCCCGCCCCGCCGTCCCTGAGCGGGTTCCTCGTGTTGCCCACTCACAAAGTTCAGGCGTTCCAGCAGCGCCTGAGAAAGTGGCTACATTTCACGTGTGATATATGATCAATGCAATCGGATTGTTCACGCGACCTGTTAATCTTCGCCCTTTGGGAGAGAGAAGCCTGAGGAGAGGTGTGCAGTTGAGCTCGCGTGATCTCGATCAGCCACTGCGTACGAGCCTCCGCGGCGAGCCTGTCACCTTGTCAACGGTTATATGTTTAACCGAAGTCGTCGCTGGCAATAACCCTCAAAACAAGTTCTCCCTAAGCATCAAGACCAAACATGATGCAGCATGTCAGTGATGATCGATATCCGTCACAAGGACGTCAAACACACAGCTTGTAGACTGACGAATTACATATCAGTGACGCCGATCATGATAATTACTACTAAAATCAACGTATTATGTAGTGCTTGTGGAAAATTGCTGCTAGGTGCAGTGGATAGGTGAACGTGCTGCCAGGCATCCAGCAAAGGGATGCCGATCAAACTCTAGCCAAACTGGCCGCCCCATGTCAAAGT
Source organism: Tylopilus intermedius (assembly GCA_038091255.1). Lineage (NCBI taxonomy): Eukaryota > Fungi > Basidiomycota > Agaricomycetes > Boletales > Boletaceae > Tylopilus > Tylopilus intermedius. The sequence goes on along the minus strand of JBBPOD010000535.1, from coordinate 15,841 downwards.
AGCAACGTCAAGAATCAGCACTTCGTTTTGACCGCTTCGCTCCTAGTGGTGAGTCCGGCACCTGCATCCGCTTCAGTCCGCCAAACAGATCCCTTTCGATAGGCGTAACGTTATTGGGTCCGGTCGCACGGTGTAGCCCTGGCAGCCCTGAGGGTTCTTCCGAAACCTCCCCGACCCTTCCATGATACAGCAAGGGTTGACCACACCTCAAGGATGCTGCACCGCCATCATCTCCGGGTTGCTTGGGTGTGTGAAACAACTCGCCACCCCTGACTCCCGGCCACAATGATACTGCCCACCTGCCTTCCTTGGGCGTTGTGAAAGGTAAACCAAACCTTATCCCTCTGGAAGGTGTTGACGTGGGATCGAAGGGCAGCTCGTCGTTCACAGTCGACGACGAAGCCTCCAGCAAGCGGCCCGGTGTCATGCCATACACCCGTACCATATCTCCGAATGCCGAGGCTGAATCGAACTGTGGTGTACGTGGCTCCCCACGGGATGATGAAGACGGTGGTTCGTCCCATGGAGTCCCCGCTGGATGTGGCGCGTATTGCGATCGCGGGGGCGTCGTCGGCGGTCTCCCTGACCTTGTCCAGGGCGTCGTAGGTGACGGATTAAGACCCGCATTAAGAAACGGTGGGTCATGGTCTTCCATATCGGCGCCGACGCCATGCTCGTTTTCATGGGTTGACGCGAATGTCGGTTCTGTCAGTGGCCCGACGACTAGCGGCGGCGTTTTCACCTCGCCACAGTTGGCACAAAACCAAGGGTCCTCTTCTCTGCCTAGCTCCGACGTGCTCTGGATGCCAATGCACTCCAGATGATACCACGTCCGGCAGGCATCGCACTGCACAAGGGGTCGTCCATCGTCTCGTCCCCTACAAACACACAAAACTTCCCCATCCTCACTATCCGCGCCACGATCGGTGCCCTGACGACGTAAAAGACGCAAATGGATGGCCCGTATGGACTTCTTGCATAGCAATGCGGTCCTGGCGTCTGCTGGATTGCTAGGGATGGCAGATAGCATCGTCGTGCCATGCCGGCGGTCCCTGAAATGGGAAAGGAGTGGATACGTCTTGCCTCGACCTGGCCGAGGGCTTCGCGAAGACACTTCATCAAGGCCACGTCGACTCAATAATGAATGTCCTTCTTCCACGTCATCCTCGTCAGAGTCTCTGTCGAGGAAACTTTCAATGTGTCGCAACCGTTCTTCTCGCTCCGAGCTCGAAAGACCATCCCGCGCCACCAAACGGGACCGCCATGGAAACTCCGTGTCCGGCCAGTTCGGTGCGTCGACTGCACTGTCTTCCGGAGCCGCAATGTTGTCCTTATCCACCTCCAGCTTCATATCCGCCGACTTCTTTCTCTTGCGTGACCGTTTCGCTTTTGGAGTAGGCTTGGGCGGCGTTTGCGGCTCCGGAGGTTCGACCTTCATGAGTACCCTACCACAGCCTTCGATCTCGACGGGGAACAGCTGGGTAGAAGACGTCGACTGCGGCGGATCGAGAAAAGCAGCCAGTCTGGTCTTCTTCCGCTTCTCATCTTCCGTTAGTTCCAACCTGGACCCCAATTCTTCTTCTCTTATTGCATCTCCAAGTTGATTTGGGGCTTCGGCGGCTTCGTCGAGTTTCCACGGTCTATCAGAACGCTAGATACGATGGAAGACCGAACCGCATCAGACAAGGAATCCGTTTAGTCTCGTGGCATCGCTTTTCCAAAGTGAGAGTGGAGCGAAGGAAACCGACTCACATAACGCCCATAACCGCCAGCCATTAAACTCTCCTCAAAGCTCTCTTCCGACGTTTCCTGGAATAAAGCAATCCGTTTCCCCTTGATAGGACTGTCGATGACACCCACATTAGCTGATGACCATAACAAGGATCCGTCTTGGCCTTCCAAATCAGATGTGAGTGATGTTCCATCGGTGCCCACGCTGGTTGACGGCGCCAGACGTCTCAGTCGCTTGAAATAATCAGGTCGACGCGATTCGGCTTCTTGATTGGACGCGAGATGGTTTTCGATCGGCTGGGCCCATGGCTCGTCTTTCACGTTATGGAGACCAGTTATCGAGTCATTGGTGCGCAAGTTATCAGCAACGGTCGACACAGGTAACGGTTGTTCAATCGATCTCCCCTGTAAAGGTGTGGCAGGGCGAGATTGCAACATAGGAGTGGCAGGACGTATTGATATCTGCCGCGAAGGGGTGCGTGGAGGAGTGGATGCTCTGGAGATACTATGAATGTACTGATCATCGAAATTGACATGTTCACATACCGAGATTGTGAGCCATCTATTTTGCCTGCAGCCGCAGAGTCACTACTGTAACTGGGTAAGTTAATGGGCTGTATTTTAAAGTTACTACCGGCTTACTTTCCGCGACCAGGATATGCATTCTGAGGCAAAGAACGTGGACCATGACTACGAGATCGAGCTACGAGCGGGCTATGTATGCGTGAGAACCACACCACAACCTGTAGCGACTCACATACCTAGATTCCGGGGTTAGAATCGAATGCGATCGAAACAATGGAGAAGATGGAGACCTACAACCAGGTAAGAGAGGTAAGACAAACCAATCTAGTAAACTTACGTGTAAACTTGGAAACATGTCGGTAGCTCGGTCGACTCTGAATTCGGCTGAGAACTATTGGCGCTGGAATGAATGGACGGGAACTTCTAAGCGATTAATGACTCACTTTTGAGCTGAATTAGGGTTTCTCGTAAGAAGATAAGATGCTATATTTCCAGGGCTACCAGGGATGTCCTCGTGTCAACCATGTGCCAAATGGGAGACCAAAAGCAAGATTGGGAGTCCGAATCGTTGGAAATAGGGAAAATGGATGAAAAATGTGATAGACAAATGGGGGGCATACCTGTGTGGTGTTGGGAGGTGACTTGACTTTCGGAACACTCCTGATGTAGGGTACTTCCCGGAAGGTGTTTCGCTATCGCATCTTGATGAGATTAAGGACTCTATCACTGCGCAGGGCGAGAGAGAAAGATCGGCGCACCCAGTGAAGTTGCCGGACTTGAGCAGGGGACCACCATCCTCGCTGCCAGGGGCTAGCGCATGCTGGTCAGAATGAGACAAGCATCCAGCAAGGTCAGCAAACAAACCTTTAGTTTTTGGCCTTGTCGGGGTGATCATTTCGGAATGAGGCAAGACCGGAGATGCTCTCGGTTCATTATTTGATTCAGAGATGAGAGGGTCCGAGTACATCTGCAAGTCCATGGCAGAGGCGCTGACGAGCCTGACGATGTAGACGAGCGGAAATGTGCTGAGCAGAGCGTTGTCTGCGACGATGAAAAAGGTCGACGATGACGGAGAAGAGGAAGAGGGACGGAAACAAGTAACCTGGCGGAAACGGCGTACAAGGAACGGGAAACGAGGCGAGCTGCAATTAGCTGACATAAGCATGATTGGCCAATCAATTATTAGAGAAGATTTACTTCAACTTGACTACCATGCGGGATTCACAAAAGTCAGTCCGTGCGATCGAATTCTACTGCGGAATAGGTGAGTGTGGAAGTCCAATATCCTCAGTTGGCTTCATCCGTTCTCCCAGGAGGTCTTCATCTGGCGCTCCGTCGCAGTGGTATTCCAGGGGCGGTAGTAGCCGCCGCTTACGATTGGGACCAGACCGCGTGCCAAATATACGCCGCAAATTTTGGCGCGGACATTGTCCGCAAGGTCAGCTTCCACCCCGTTGAGCAAGCTGATGCCTACCGGCCTGATACCGAACAAGTTAGATATCGCAACACTCAGCGCTGCAGACATTTCTCAGCTGAATGCAAATTTGTGGCTTCTGTCACCATCATGCCAGCCATACACGGTACTCAATCCATTAGCCAAGGGGGGTGCCGACCCGCGCGCACAGTCTTTCTTACACCTCATAGACAACGTATTACCGGAACTCTCGGCACATGGCATACATCCACATCGCTTCTTGGTAGAAAACGTGGCCGGATTTCAAGTGCGTCAACAATGTAGTTGCCTAACTAGTGCTTCCTGAACTCATATGCGAGGACTCTACGACGCGGCATCATCTCGTCGCAGCCCTGCAAAAACTTGGATACGTTACTGCAGAGTTTGTTCTGAATCCGCTGCAAATCGGTATCCCAAACTCGCGGTTACGGTACTATCTCCTCGCAAAACTTGCTCCGCTTAAATTTGTCGGCCTCGATTCGACCAGGCCAGATTGTTTACTCGATCGTATTCCATCTCACCATGATCCTCATAACGAGTCCCAACATACACCGGAGCAACCCCCGCCAGCTCTGAGGAATTATATAGACATGACATTAGACGAGGAGACATTTGCCCAGTTCAAAATCCCAGACCGTGTGCTAAACAAGTGGGGCCGCCTCTTTGACATAGTGTTACCATCTGGTAACAGAACTTGCTGCTTCACTAGAGGCGAGTAATCTCCATTTCAAGTTCCTGTGAACTAACTACTCACAAACACTAGGCTACACGCAACTCGTGGAACGTGCTGGGTCGATTCTCCAGACAAACGAGAGCCTTGACGTGCGTCCTTTCAATCTAATCCAGATCTTATTTGCTTATTTGCCCTCCAGACGACGCAGGTTTTCAACTTGTTCCTCGATGCACATGCAAGCGGTGACGAAGATGCTGTGCGGATACTTGACTCTCTTCGCCTGCGATATTTCACACCCGCCGAACTTCTTCGAATTTTCCACTTAACTGATACTAGATCTCCCGTCAATTTCATATGGCTACCAAACGTTTCAATGAAGTCGAAATACAGGTTGATTGGAAATAGCGTAAATGTAGAGGTAAGTTGAAACCACGCCCAGAGTGAACGGAGCTAAATTGTCAACTCAGGTTGTACGGAGGTTGATTGATTATCTATTTGCAGAACCAGAAAGATGATGATTTTGGTTGATGCCCATCATGATGAGCCAGACAACGAGTTGCAGCAACAAGAACTTTCACCGATTCAAAGACAGCTAGACTCAGATACGTTTCAACGTCTTTATGAGGAAAGGGTATCCAGGTAGCATTGCTTACACGTGTAACATTACTTCGCCGGGTACCTCCTACAGAGGACTCGGAGATGATGTTCACCACACGCGACCATCAGCTTTACCCGAGATGGCCCGAGGAAAGAAAACCAGTGTTATATCAATATTAGTTTGATTGAGGAATCACTTCTGCTTTGATAGCAGCACATTGACGCCCAAATTCAGACAGTGTTCACCATCGGGCTGTGGATCTACAACGTTCGTCAAGGTACTTCAATATCATCATCGTACATGCGATTGGCGAAGCTTATTGTTATGGATCCCACAGCCCAAGGGCGAGAGATTGACTGAAGAAGTGAGTCTCGAATTTTTCGCCTGCTTATGATGCAATATACACTCCACGATAGATGACTTTGGAGGTCGGGGCAAAGGCACTACATACTCGATGGAGGTAAGATGTGCGATATTCTCCTGTACACACAGGTGTGAAGGTGCCAGTGAATGGCGGTAGCGGCAAGCAGGCATCGAGCGTTGCGAAAGCAGCGCGACGAGCAGGCAAACATTGCTAATTAATCCCTGCGGTCACTCAGAGGAGGATGTGTTGTTGGTGTGCTGGTATTCTAGCGTCCGATCGCACATTCCATCGTTCCTAGCCACGTGTAACTTTCCGCGCGCACCTTTAATGCCCCGTTCTCTCAGGCCGACTTTGAAAGGACCTGCAATACCGAAATATACCTCTGTTGTCCAATCCTGGTACACCAGGCCATCCTGACGAGGTGTCAAGCTCTTGAAAACATTCTTGAGTACTAGTAAGTCGATCAGAACCTTCACTTTGCGGAGAAAAGAAAGACAACGAGTGTGGTGCGTTCCACGACCCAAATGAATAGCGCAAATTCTCTGGGAGGCCCACACATGGAAGTATGACTACAGGACCAGTGAGTTTGACTGGATTACGATTTCTTCAAGCTCAACGAGCCTCGGGCTCCGACTCGCGCCGTCTGTCAGCTCTCCGGATCCCGATCCGAAGGAGCCTGTGACCCACTAAGTTGTTCGGTCGACTGCATCGAAGAGACGGTCACGCTTATAATCATTTGTGCATGTGAACTTGAAGGATCGGGTCGGAACTTGCTGATAACCGAAACCCGGACATTGACACGGTCACGACGGTGAGTATACTAGTGACGGCCCTTGGCACTGAGAATCAGATTCACTCTTGCCTACTGCCAGCAGCCTCTTCGATGTCTGTCACGGTACAAACCAAGCTTCGAAGGACTTTCATCATCGGATGCGGATGCACCGCCTTCATCAAGGTACAGCGCTGCTGTCTATCCACCGAGAGTGCATGCTCAAAGTTCAACCCTGAACTGCTATGCTCCCGGATGTGCTACCGTGAACTCCGCAGCCCAGAGGTCTGAGAACGACAGAAGACGTGAGCATCATGGAGGATAAATTTTGTTTGCTTTTGTATCACTGAAATAGGGCTATTGCATCGCTTCAGATGGGCCTAGAAGCTGCGACAAAGGCATTGCTCGACGCAGGTAAGGTTGATTCCACTTCTAGCACGTCCGAAGCTGAGACAGCGTATTGGAGGCATCACGTACGATGAGGTCGAAACTGCCTTCGTTGGATACTGCTATGGTGACTCGACGAGCGGACAAGTTAGCCGTCCTTCCTTCCTAGCACTCCCTATCCCTGTGACGAGTCTCCGGTTCATTTAGCGAGCCCTCTACAACCTCGGCATGACGGGGATCCCGATTACAAATGTTAACAACAATTGCTCCACTGGAAGTACCGCACTCTTCAATGCAAACAATGCCGTGAAGTCCTCTCTGGTGGAGTGTGCACTTGCTCTGGGGTTTGAGCGCATGGCCCCAGGCAGTCTCGGAACCAACTTTCCTGATCGCGCATCCCCAACTATATTGTTTGGAGCCAGGTCTCAAGAACTGGAACCCAATATGAAGACAGGAAAGAACTATGGACCTGGTGCTCCAAGGATGTTTGCCAACGCGGGACAAGAATACTGCGAAAAGTATGGTGCCGATATCAGTCATTATGCCAAGATAGGTATGTTCCCTGTATACTGTCGATGTTTGGTGGTCTACGAGATTCCAGTTGCTGAGTGATAACGTGACAGCCGCGAAAAACCACAAACATTCGCTAAATAATCCATACTCACAATTCCGGAATGGATGGACTGAAGAGCAGGTTTTGAACTCCCCACCGATCAACAATCAGTTAACCAAGTTCATGTGCAGTCCTACATCCGTACGTTTTACTACGTCCTCCATAGTTCCCGACTGACTGGAATCACGCCTGTAGGACGGTGCAGCCTGCTGCATTGTCGCGTCAGAGGATTTCGTGCATACTCATAAGCTCGAGAACCAAGCTATCGAGATTGTTGCACAAGCGCTCGAGACCGATCACCCGGCTGCTTTCGAGTCTGGGAGTGCTATGGAAGTGGTCGGGTATGGTATGACAAAACGGTGTGCCGATAAAGTTTTTGCGCAGGCTGGTTTCGCACCTGGTCAAGGGCGGGACGAGGTCGGCGTGGTGGAACTCCATGACTGCTTCGCTGCCAATGAAGTACTTACGCTTTATTCTATTTTTAACCTTCCAATGATATCATTTCCCAGCTCATCACTTACCCCGCACTCGGACTTTGCGCCGCTGACACGGCTCATAAGTTGGTAGAGGCAAACGACAACACAGTGAGCCTTATATTTTCATTCCTGAAAACATTTTTTCAATTCAGCTTCCACGCAGTACGGCGGGAAATACGTTGTGAATCCGAGCGGTGGCCTAGAAGCTAAGGGACACCCGCTCGGTGCCACAGGTTTGGGCATGCATTTCTATATTACCAGTATGTGTCTTCCCTTCTCGGGCTGAAGATTGCTTTGACCCAGTCTGGTTAATAGTGCAACTCCGCGACTGTGAGTCGTCTCTCATTCATCTGTACTCTGAGCTTTGGACTAATCTGCGCAGGGGCTGGTCCGATGCAGGCACCCAAGCTTTTCAACGCATCAGACAAACGCGGTAAATTTGGACTCGTGCACAACATAGGTATTGGTGGAGCGGTAGTAGTCAGTCTTCTGCGCCGTCCCGAATTCTTCAAAGCCGGTGGTGTAGACGGGCGAACAAGGTGTGCCAATATGTCCGCTCAATGCCACATTCCGTCGATCTCATCCTTGTCGTTCGACGTAGACTGGGATACAATCATGGATATGAATGTAAACCCGTGACGCTTGCGGACCTGGACAAAGTCAAGTCGAAGAATTCGTCACAATATGTACTTCAGGCTGCCAAGCTCTGAAGTGTCGAGTTCCGTCAGCGAGTATTCAGCTACATAGGGTGATCAACTTTTGTGGTCATGAAATTTAGCACAAATTGGAGCAAGTTGCTACTTGACTGTAAAGCTCACTTTCGAACCCATTACAAGTGACGATGAGAGCGGATTTCGGCACTGTGTTGCCAGTAGAATCTTCGAAGCTAGACCCGTGATTTGCATAACTGCCAGTGAGCTAAGTAAGAATCTGAGGGCTTGTGTTTTATATCAGTGCACGCACGCTTGAAGCGGAAACGCCCATACCATTAGTAGCTTCTCGCTTCCTCGGTGAACTCACTGGCGTGTCAACGACATACTAAATGCAAATACACCATGCCGTCAAGGACGCCGAGTCAGTGTCAACGAAGTCCGGTTTTCCAAGCGACTCGTCTGATCGGGAATACAGTGGACATTATCAAGCGAGTTGAAGGTAGGTCCACCGGTCTTAGGTTATGCTCGGAGTGGGTCGTCGTCAACTCGTCAATCGCCTAAGCATACGAGTACAAATCCTGGACTTGCACTAACACGGGAATGCATTATTCGCCGACAAGTTATGCCTTGCCATGGCGAGTACGAGGATTATGAGAAGGGGACTTGCTCGCGAAGATTGAATTATATAATCGAAGTCAAGTGTTGAGAAGTTATTGCCAGACGCTTTCAACGCAGCCGAGATCAACGAGTTGGAGGCTGTTGGATATCACCACACCAGAGGCAACTACATATCTTTATATTACACCGCACGGACAGTTTGCCGATAACCCTTGGTATCTCCAATTTACGCATATATCCTACAAGTTTTTCAACGATCGGATCGATTCCCTACAGACCAAGAATTCACTGCGGCGACCTTCATCTTACACCCCCCGATAAATCGGACGAACCATACGTTTCTTCACTGTGCATAGGTCTGCCTGAGTGCGTCTCTCAGGAAACCCGGGTATCCACGGTCCGCTTCCTCCGCAAGTTCCTCCTTATACTTTTTGAGACCCGCAGAATAATTGTACGCTTCGACGCGCTTCCCGGGAACGTTGGCGCCCATCCAGAAACTGGCGACTTTGGGCAACAACGTCGCATTTGACAACGTTTCGATATGGTCCTTGTACGCCTTCGTCGCCTGTGTGGTCGGACTGAATTTGGTAATGCCCCTGTGGCGAAGCCAATCGACGGTCTTGACGACCCATGCTCCCTGAACCTCTGCACACGAAGGTCCGTTGCACAGAGCCGTCGGAGCCTGCGGTCCGTACATGAAAAAGAAGTTTGGAAAGTTGTCGACGGTGATCCCTAAACTGCATCGGGTTAAGCTTATGCATATTACGCATGAGAACGACTTACTATGAACTGACACCGTCTTTCCCTTCCCAGTGGTCCTTGATCCTCTCACCGCCCAAGCCGCGGATGTCGATGTCCAAAATACTACCAATGTGGGAGTCCCACCCTGATTTGATACCGATACCGTGATTCTTGGGACCATCTCAGGCATAGAAAGTTTGCGTACCTGTGGCAAAGACGAGGATGTCCAAATCGATCTCTTTCGTAGACGTCTTGACGCCAGTGGGGGTCACTTCTAGGATAGGTGTCGCTTTGACATCAATAATCTCGACGTTGTCACTGTCGCAGACTTCGTAGAAATTCTCCTCCAGCGACGGGTTCTTGCATCCAATTGGATAGGATTGCACTTCCGGTGCCAAAAGTTCGCGCTTTACAGGATCCTTGATCCGCTCACAAACCTTCTTTCTCCAGAACGCATATGCTTCGTCGTTGCAAGCTTGGTCCAGAAACATATCAAGGTAATTGGCAACTTCGTGTAGGTCTGCGTAAGCAGAGGATTTCAAAATGCCGGTCTCACACTTACGCCAGAAATGGAAACCACCAAGGTCCCACAATTCTTCGAAAACGGCTTGTCTTTGCTCTGGAGTGTCTTTCATCATGGGTCGGTAAATCAGGTCATACGGTAACCCAGAGAATGTGTTGGTCAACTTCTCGAAGATCTGCTCGTACACCGGCCTGTAATGATCCTGGATTTGCTTGTTGATGGCGTAAGGTCTCATAGGAAGAGCTGTGTTAGGGGCACGTTGAAAAACGGTGAGATTCTTTGCCTATCCATGTGCAAGCTCGGTTAGTTTGGGAATAACGCGAGGCGGTCGAGACGTACGCGTGGAGCAAGTGTTTGGATCACTTGAACACCGCTGGCCCCTGTACCGACGACACCGATTTTCTTTCCAGCAGTCTCGTAGCCCACTGGCCACCGTACTGTATGTGTTGCCAATCCTTTGAACGTGTCCATGCCCTTGTACTGTGGGGTGTACGGCTTGGATGCGAACCCCTGTAAAATCCGTAATCAGGCCAAGGACAAACGGCACTTTGAGAATCTAACCGTGCAGCAGATCAAATAGCGGGCGGCAGCCTTGTAGATTCCATCTTTTCCTTCGCCTATGACATGCCAAACATGCAAACCATCGTCCCAGTGGGCACTCCGTACGGTTGTATCAAAGCGACAGTCCTTGCGGAGGTCCATTTTGTCACTGACATATGCAAAGTAGCTGTGGAGGATTAGACATGTTCAACGCATGGCGATCGCAGAACGATCAAGGGATACCTTTGTAGTTCTTCCCATCCAGGGAATTTCTGTGTCCATGACCACCCCTTCCAGAGCTCAGGGAGGGAAAACTCGTAAGAAGGTACGTCGCTGTCCACGCGAGCACCAGGGTATCTGTTCCAGTACCACGTTCCACCCAGATCTGACCCAGTCTCCACTAGCTTGCATTTCAGGCCAAGCTTACGCATGTGGATGAGCTGATAGATGCCATTGAACCCGGCACCAACGATGACGACGTCATACTGTTCTTGAGTCATAGGTGCTAGTGGGATCCGCTTGGGGCACTAGCTTTCGAGTGGGGAAGTCAGAATATTCGGAAATATGGGGATGATATACCCTCCCTGGCAACAGTGTGAAACACGCACTTGAACTCACGCATGTCAGATGATTAGATTTACGCCCGTCCCGTGGGGTCAGAGAAGCTGAATATCTCGCCCACATGAACTCTCAGTTACGACAGTCTTGAGCTTAGCTGAGTCAACGTCCTCTCACCTTGGTCTGCCCACAGCCGTCACATGCCATTCTAATAGGGGCAGCTGCGGCCGACAAGAAGTCCGGAACCATCCCCGACATTAAGTGATGTAAACATAACGGTGGTATCTTCCGAATTGATGCTGATATTGTGGCAGTCTTTGTTGTTACATGTATCTTGGATGCTATGAAAAGATATTCTTATCGCCGCCAGCTCGCGTTGGTCGTGAGAAGTGGACCTGAGTCTTTTCGTCACTAGAAGATTGAGTTCGTCATCTTATATGGGACACACCTGATAAGAGCTGGCACATTCTGTGTTGTTTTCGCGGCTAGAAACTGAGGATGCCATGGCCTACCTTCTTGAAGTGGTAAGCTTGGTGAGTGTTTGGAAGGAGTGATAATCTGTTCTAGGATTTATATGAAATATGCAACATAAATTACAGGCAGAGTTGATTACTCGAGAGCTGTGTGAACACAAGGATAGTAGGGAGCACCTTTTGAAGTGTATGCGCTTCTCGATTACAGCCTGGAACAGCGCGATTATTGGATGTGGATGAGTTGAAGCACCTACCTGCAGGGCTCCGAAGCGGGAAAACCGTAAAGAACCTCAACTTTGGCCCGGGGACTTGGAATTACGATGGATAGGTATACTCTATCTGTCAGACTGACCGACGCGAAGAGGCTGAGGTTGCGGGTGAGGTTCAATTGGGTGACAGATCGGAAGTTGCCGGGCCAATGACCGTGACGCACTGTCATCCAAGTTTGCGGTTTCCCATCCTGATTCCTGACACAATCATGATGGCAGCGAAATGTTGATGTTGATCTTTCGATCCATCAGCTTCACACCTTCTCCTCTCTTCGGCCTTTTCACTACGTTATTGGAGTTTAGGTCCCTCTGACAAACTTGAAGCGAGCCATACCCAGAAGACACTTCAGCGAATTTTGACCAGGATACTCCACTGCGACCCACTCCCCGCTGACCGATCGAAAGTGCACCCATATGCCACATGGTGCATGCCGTCCTCCGCTTGGGTTCGTCAGCCCATGTTATACTGCAACGCGTATACTACAACCTTGGGCTGTGGTCCAGTTACTGGTAAAGTGCACGCACCGGTCTCAGGCAGAACAATTTACTAATACTATGCATTGGTGGTATTTCTAGTGACCCTGCCGATTTGTCACAACCCTGCCCCTCTTTGCATGACATCCTCACAGGACGACTCGGACAGTGGTCGTTGACTTGCCTATGTCAATGTAGCGACCTTGATTGTCGGAAATCCCAGATGGAAACAGGATGTCGAGTACTGGCTCTATTACCAAACTTTTGAAATTCGACCAGAAGTAACTGTCAGCAAAGCGTCAAAGTCGGACGCCGACTGAAGCGTCATTTGACACCAACTCTCCATGATAGCAGGTGGCCCGTCACGGTTACTACAAGAGTAGAATAAGGCAAACTTTTTAGGTTTCATGTCATGCAACCGCCTTTGGCGAAGCATTCTTTTCATCTTAGACGCCACTTCGAGAGCGCCGGGTGTCAGTGCTTCACCACTAACTTGGCAAGGGTAAATTAATCATTACACAGTCCCCCACGGCTGTTTGGCGATTGATACGCCGGGTGGCCTCGTCCTCAAACTATGTCCCGAAATCTGGAAGAGCATTTATCATTGGCTGCGGGTCTATTGCCTTCACGAACTTCGGTACTTCTCACTTTTGACCTGTTTGTGAATGATCAAATTCATTCTCGTGGTCCCGAACCACTTGAATTTGACCACGATACGGCTGTCATGGTTCATTGCGTAACGAGTCGTACTAGTAAACACCGCTCGACCTGACATATGGTGAAATTCCAGAACTTCAGTTCGGTGCGGCAAAGCTCTTGAGCTTCCATCCATCTCGGCTCCCTTGCTCCGAAAGGATAAATCACCAGTGCAACTTGAAGCCGTGTCCGTCTATAAAGTGTCGCTCATCGAAGAATCGCCCTACTCAACCCATGATGCCTCCCTCCAAATTCAGCCGAACCTTTATTGTTGGCTGCGGCTCGACTGCATTCGTAAAGGTACTTCCTACTTTTCACGTATTTGTCAATGTGAATGACCTAGTCCATCGCCACAAACTCCTTAGCCCAGGGGGGAGAGGACGACTGAAGATGTGAGTCACCTTTGTCGACGCTTTTTACCCTATTCTAGAATGGTCACTCACTGGCACTACTCAAATAGATGGGTTTGGAAGCCGGGACAAAGGCACTACTTGATGCAGGTTAGGCATAGTATATTTACGAGACTATAAGTCGCCACTCTTAACCCTTAAAGGTATAACATACGATGCTGTGGAGGCCGCATTTGTCGGGTATTGCTACGGCGAGTCCACTAGTGGTCAAGTAGGGTTTACTTCACGTTCCTTATTCCCTTACGCCTGCTCACGCGCCTGTACATTTACAGAGTGCCCTCTATGGCCTTGGTATGACCGGCATTCCGATCACAAACGTCAACAACAACTGCGCTAGCGGGAGCACTGCGCTTCTTCATGCCACTAACGCAGTCAAAAGTTCGCTTGTGGAGTGTGCACTCGCGCTCGGATTTGAGCGCATGGATGCAGGTAGCATCGTAAACGTGTTCTCGGACCGTATGTCGCCGACTGCCCTGTGGGGTTTCAAGTCCGCAGAATTGGAGGAAACACTTGGTCAGAACTTTGGACCTCTTGCTCCTAGATTGTTTGGGAACGCTGGAAAGGAACTTCTTTCCAAGTATGGCGCCAATATTACACATTTTGCAAGAATCGGTATGTTTTAGAACCAATAAATAGCGTTGTTGGGTGGCGGATACTAAGCGTAGTTCCTGTTTTGACAGCTTCCAAGAACCACAAGCATGCCGTCAATAATCCATATGCCCAGTTTCGTGACGGATGGACGGAACAAGATGTCTTGAACTCACCTTTGGTATCTGACCCAATAACTAAGCTCATGTGTACTCCAACATCTGTAAGGCAATTGACCCTTTGTGCTCGTAAGCCATCCCTTATCGTTTATCTAGGACGGTGCAGCTTGCTGTATAGTTGCTTCGGAGGACTTCGTGCACGCTCACAAACTCGAGAACCAAGCTATCGAAATTGTTGCCCAAGTTCTTGAAACGGACCAGCCAGGCACATTCGACTTGGATAGTGCTATGGAACTGATCGGGCAAGGGGTGACTAAACGATGTGCAGATAAAGTCTTTGCACAGGCTGGATTCGCACTGGGACAGGGACGCAATGAGGTTGGTGTGATCGAGTTGCATGACTGCTTCGCTCCAGCCGAGGTAGGCGTGGTGACCTCTCGCCGACATTTGACGATGATCTGAATCGCTTCAATTAGTACGGGGTGTATTCCGCCTTGGGCCTTTGTACTCCAGAAGGTACACGAGAATTTGTGCAGAATGGCGAAAACACCGTAAGCTCGATTTACTTGGGCTTGGGCGTAATGATAACGTGACATAGTATGGTGGTAAATACGTGATCAACCCTAGCGGCGGCCTTGAGGCGAGAGGCCATCCCATCGGTGCCACCGGGCTAGCGATGCATTTTTCCATTGCAAGTACGTATTATCCGTTCCCTCTAGTCTGACCACTCTATGAACTCCTTGAATCGTAGTGCAATTGCGTGAATGTACATTCTTTCCTCTTCGGTTTGTGGTACCGCTCATAGGAAAGCACAGGGTGTGGTATTTCTCAAGTACCGAACTTATTCGATACCCCTGACAAGCGAGGAAAGTATGGGCTCGTTCACAATGTCGGTCTCGGCGGCGCCACAGTCATCAGTTTGTTACGTCGTCCTGAGTTCTTTGAAGCCGGCGGTGAAGATGGTCGAACCAGGTGAACTTTCCTAGCGCTTTGCCCGATAAATTGCTGTGTACTGATCCGTGACCGAAATCTAGGCTCGGGTACAATCATGCCACGGAATGCAGACCAATCACTGTGGAAAACTGGGACAAGGTCAAGGCAAAGATGACATCAACGTACGTGCGTGAGGCGGCTATGATTCTGGCTAAGTTATGATCAACTCTTGAATGGCAAAACGATGTGGTACGAATATCACTTCCACCTTCTGTAACATGGTCATGGTGGCTTGAATAGATTGATTTGAACTCACCTTATGAAGTTATGTGGAAAAAAATCATGGCGTCCACCCTTTGTCTTCACTTGTCCATCTATTTCTCGAATAGTAACCAAAGACCAACACGGATGAACGGAATCCATTTATCGAACGATACACCATTGCTTAGTGCAGCCTCCCGATAATCCGGCTTTCCCCCGCTCCCGAACAGATTCGCGTATATCCCTCTCGCCACATCAGGCGCAGGCCGCATCACTAATCGACCACATCATAGCAATGACCCCCATAACCTGTAAACAACTTCCCTGCTGCTGTATGGATGGCTTCGTCGGACAAATCCTTCTCACCCGTCGTTGTCTGGCATGCAGAGAGAAAGG
>JBBPOD010000534.1:0-17417 GCA_038091255.1 Tylopilus intermedius | reverse complement strand
CTGAACAGAGAATACCGTGATCACGCTCTCTGACTGGTGAGCGTCCCATGTCGCATTGAAATCCATTTACTGATTAGCGTCAGGTATCATGAGCCCTCGACTCTGCTCGGGGAGATATTCGGGCCGGTGACGGCGAACTCCACGCTGATCAATGGCAAGGGTCGCTATCCCGGTGGACCATCCTCCCCACTCTCAGTCATAAATGTGAAAAAAGGCTCGCGCTACCGCTTCCGTGTAATTTCTATGTCATGCGATCCTTTCTTCAACTTCACCATTGATGGTCACCGTATGACCATCATCGAGGTCGATGGGACAGAAATTCAGCCCGTAGAAGTCGACTCGATCCCTATCTACGTTGGGCAACGTTATTCCGTGATTGTTAACGCGGACCAGTCTGTCGGTAACTATTGGATTCGTTCTTTGAGCAGCGTCACGAACGCCACGTTCGATGGAGGTCAAAATATGGCCATCCTCCGATATGAAGGAGCAGCTGATGAAGATCCTACGTCAAAGGCTGGCCCATATGAACTCTCGTTCGATGAGAGCGACCTTCACCCATTGGTCGATCCAGGCGCCCCCGGAACACACGAGATCGGCAAGGCAGACGTGAACCTTGTGCTCGCGCCAGGTATCACCTCGGCGGGGAATTTTACATTTAACAACGTGACATTCGTGTATCCCTCCGTACCCGTGCTTCTGCAGATTCTCAGTGGCGCAAGATCTGCTTCGGAGCTGCTTCCAAACGGGAGCGTCTATACACTTCCGCAGAACAAGGTCATAGAAATTAGTTTCCCGAACGGCACTGCAGCTTTAGGTTTCCCCGTAGGTGCCACCTTCGTAAGACATGTTCCGTGCTGACTGTGAATATGTATCTCAGCATCCTATTCATCTTCACGGTGTACGTAGTCTACCCTGTCTATTGATCGTCTGCAACTAACTTTCTCCCAGCACAATTTCGATGTCGTCAGGGTTGCGGGAAACAGCACGCCGAATTTCGTGAATCCTGTGCGGCGCGATGTCGTCTCGATAGGTAACAGCTCTACAGACAATGTGACCATCCGTTTTGTCACGAATAACCCAGGGCCTTGGTTCCTTCATTGGTGAGTGATCACCTCCCCTGGCGCTAAGGTGACTAGAATCTCACGTATACATACCCAGCCACATTAATTGGCACCTTAACCAGTACGTCAACTTCAGCGTGGTAACTGAGATCATCCTAGGTCTAATGCATCTCCTTAGCGGGCTTGCTGTCGTTTTGGCAGAAGCACCCGATGTAGCGGCTGCTCAAGAATCGGCAGTAGTCCCACGTACGTCCTCCACACCGTGATTTCATGACGAGTCGCAGAGATTGATGCCTCCCTCTCAGAGGATTGGTATCAACTATGCCAGTCTTAGATACTAGGGCTTTATGGAACGCAACCCATCATTACCCTATACCCTGGTGTTGTGCCACAATGGTAACGAATGGTTACGGACACTATTCTTATATTCTTTCATTGCAACCTTGGGGCATACATCAGCCCTACACAATGCACGCAGTCGTTTAATAGATTGAGGACGATGGTCGACGAGCGTCGAACCCGAGGAGTATATTGCTGGCGTCGCGCTAACTTGCACGATCAACACCATTATACACTGAGTGCTGCACACGCGCTCATACATGCGATCGATCTCGAATGTTGTGGCGCTTTTCACTGATGATGCGGGCTGGGGGCTTGGGTCAGTGTGCAGGAGCGGGTATCAGTGCTTGGCGGTCCATCCACTTACCCATCCGTTTGGCGCCTTTCTCCGAGGATCGGGGCCAGGTGACAACAACGCGTGTCATTTACAGTACGGGTAGTACGGGCAGAGGTGGGTAATGCGTAGTCTGGTCACCAGACTAGGTAATGCGGGGGCGCACGGTGTGCGCGGTTCGGCGAAAACTCTCGTCAGGGGGCTACCCGGGCCCGCCACTCCAAGTCTTTGGTACTAGTACGCCACCCCAATCCTTAGTAGCAGGGGGCATGGGAACCTTGGGCAGCAGCGCTAGCCATGGACTTTCGTCCTCCGGTCTTTGGTGCATCGAGTTATGACATGAATATCGCCGTGAACGAGAACCCGCGACTTGGATGGATATGATCATCCAATCACAGTCCATATTTCCAAATATAGAAAAACATGATGATGATAATGGGGATGATGAGGCTTATGAAGGGGATGAGGATAACGATGGAGATGAGGATATTGATGGGGAGATAAAGAGGATGGTACAGAATTCAAGCTGGTACCGATTTAGTAGGTTATCTATGCCTACCACGTGTCGAGTCACACCGCCAAACCGTGGCCCGCGTTTACATTTTTATAGAAAAAGCATATAATCAGGGTGCTGGCCTTCAACTTCCGGCAAGGCATCTAACTACTACTGGTGCAATGATATTATGACTACTACAATATGATATGATGAGCGCAGTCAAGTTTCCATGAAAGACCTGGCACAGCGCTCTGGCAACATCAGAACTAGAGTATCTCATTGACAGGCCTCTGTCATCTCCGCAACCACCGACGCTGAGTCGTCTACCACTTCCTGCATAGTTTCACCGTACCCTGTCCCACGCACAACAAACGAGTCTTCTATGGGTGCCAAGCCCGTTACGACAAGATACAGGCTTTGCTGGTCGTCCTCACCGAGGGGGATGCTCTTGTCCACCTTGAAAGCATACCACGCGAACACGAACCGCGACACGGCAATACTCGTCAGCGATAGCCCCAAGGCGGTATGGTACCAGAGAACGCCGACGAGACAGGCAAGAAAGATCGCGACGTGCTGTTGGCCACATTCAGCCCAATACGCAAAGCGTCGCACACCCTGCCGAGAGTCGACGTATCCGGTGCGAAAGGTGACGAGCTCTGCGTAGCTTGGGAACAGTAGGAGGGCACCACCGACCGCGGCGCACCATGGCATAAAGAGCACGATGCGGAGAATTTTGATCAAGGTCGTGCTGCACGTCGAGGCGCCGTGTTGGGCTGGTGGGGACGCCGTTTCTACCGCAGATGACGGCACAGTACTCTGCTGCTGGTCTACAAAACTAGGAATGCTAAGCCCACTTCGCTGTCTCCTTGACGTAACCTTGGCGAAACCGGACGTGGAACCAGAAATCGTCCCAAATTTGCGCGTAATCGTCTGAGAGTCGTGCTGACGATGGTCACGTCGCGGTTGAGCGCTCGAAGATAACAACAGAGTAGGCCCTCCAAGCTCACCTGTGGCGTGCGCACATCTGAAAAGGAGAAACGTCGGTTGGGCAGGCTGTAGAAACTCTGGCGGATTCGGGCTTGGTATCGGGGGGCTCGAGAGACGTGGGTCTACATACCTCGTCCGGTTGGGGCTTGACAGACATGCGCTTCCCAAACCGTTCTCTCAATGGACTCGATATCAGTATAGGGGAAATGTCGTCCGGCCTCTGGGGATTCGGAACCGCAAATCGCGTTCGCTCAGCTTCGTGAACGACAGGGATCAAGGAGTTACACTGACCTTCCTCTTGAACGTTGCCAGCGCATATGCGACTTTCTTGACTTTCCTCAGCGTCGAAGAAAGATCGCGGGGTTTCGTGGAAAGAGTAAGCTTCTCGCGCCGAGCATACTTGGGTTTCTCTGCCAAGACGGGTCGACACGCGGGGTTGAGATCAAACGTTTGTGCATCGTCCTCAGGCGTTGTCGTTCCAGACGACGACGCATATCCTGCCGAGTCAAAGTCGGTGTCCGATGAAGACACGGTGCTTTTCGAGCGGTTGTTCTGCACCTGGAGTGGTAGCATCAGCAGTAATAGGACCTGTGAATCGAGGACTATCATCTCACAAGTATGTGCAATGGCGACGACGAACCGCTCTTCATTAACATGTCTACGTGACAAAGTGATGGGTGAGAGGCAAGTTAGTCAGATGACAGGAACCAGGCGGCCGCTCATAAGTATAGACCTCGGTGATCCCAGTCAAAATTTAAATTGGGCGGTGTAGACGTCATACACGCTGACTTGCAAGAAGAAAGGCTCGATCAAAATTCTCCAGCGAGTGAAAGGCGGCTGGATACATAAATATACTGACAGCCTTTCGACACACCATTTCAGTTAGTCCGCACGGTGTCATATGGATAGCCATCGTCGATAAAGGGCTTCGGCTAGGGGGGTCGCACCGGTCGTAACGTAGATCAGTGAGAGGTTGTATGCTGCTTCCCGAGCGACGGAAACGTCCTAAAGAGCCGTATGTTAGGAAGATATTAGAAGCAGCGTTCTCTGACTCACACCATCCTCTCGCCCCTCGACCAGTTGTAACACCTTTTCGTAGTGCGTGATCGCAAGAGTGTGCAACCCTAAGGATGAATCATGCGTGAGGCCGACCGCGAGAGCAAAGGGGAAACTGATGCGAACCTAGTTGCTGGAATGATCTGCCAAAATTAAATTCAATTTCAGACAGCATATGCTCTCCGGCTCGTCTTCGAGCGGCTCTATACTGCGACAGACATGCCATGCCCTTGAAGTCTCTCTCGTATCAACAGTACAACACATGGGTGGTGGAAACCGTACCTGAGCGATGAGGTGATTCCGATTGTCCGCCTGGCGTTGCATAGCCCTGCCCAGGGATGCAAGGGCGAGACACAAGCATATGACCGGATCTTCCTGACAATAGTCATATCCATGTAATAAATAGACTGGCTCGTCCGTCAGCATGCAGTAAACATTGCTGGTCTATCCTGAGATGGCTTACATATCGCGCTCTGGTAGCTCTTGGCGGCAAGGCACAGTTGCCCGTACAGGGTGACGGGAAATGGATTGTTCCTTGTTGGCAGCCAAAAGGATTTCTTGTCGCTGGCAGGAGTGGACTCAGCTACATCGCCGGCATCTTCCGCCTCATCCTCAGGTGCATCAACTCCTTTGGTGATTTCATCATCACCAGTCGACTTCACAGTCCCTAGATGATAACGCTGGCTAGAATTATTCCATTTCAAGAGTTCCGGCGTCTTTACGGCACCATCACTCAATCGAACCTCCCTGAGCATGTGTTTCTGGAGCGTGGAGCTGATAAACGAATCGGTAGGCCGCAGGCCACTGGCGAGTGTGGATAAGAGCAACCGCAAGGGTTCGTTGTTGAATTGGTAAGCATTGATCAATTTGCGACATTGCTCCACGACGACGGCGTAGTTCTCAACAGCGATTGCACATGCTATTGTTCGAAGATGAATGAGCACTCAATACGAGGATTTACAAATGCATACTGATAATTGCGAGCCTGATGGTGACTTGCTTTTCCTTGCTTCGGTAACCATTTGAAACTAGGATGTGCCGCAAAACTTCATCGGCAAGCTCATATTCTCCTCGTTTTGTTAATATGAATGCGTACTGTGCGTCAAAGGAAGCTGAATACGACTCCAAAGGCGAGCAATGACCCCACCTGCATGAACAGCCGCAACCAGCTTTCGAAAGGGACGCCACGGAACGAATCGACCCTTTCTGGTTGCCGGCCATCGTCTTTCGACTTACGTAGATGTTTGTCCCGCTCTACTTGCATCAGCCACCAAAAGACATCGCAGCACAGCGTAAGACAAACCAATAAGCTCTAACCTAGATGCCATTCTTTCTGCGTCTGTTTCATTCTGGCGCTGCTGTCGCCGTCTGGGAAACATACCCCGGAAATCGTTGTGCTGCCGAGTACTCAGTAAGCTAAGTTATGCAAAGAATTGTGACACGCACCCTGCTCGTCAGGAACAAATTCCGCGTCTCCCTGAACATCTCTACGAGTTTCTCAGCTTCCAACATCCACTCCCTGACAACTTCGTCGTCAAGTTCCGCATTCAAGATACTTGGCCATAGCTCTTCAATCCGTCTGTATCCAAGTAGGACCTCCTTCTCACGCTGTTCTTCAAGAGCCTTTAAATCCGCCAACGTAAGTCGACCACTTTTAGTGACAGCTCTTCCTCTCGATCGGGCGTGTGACTTCTCATCGAACAGGGAAGCACCGGCCTGGGAAGTTGAGGGTGTACCTGGAGGCACCGTGCCTTCTGTTTGCCCAGAGCGGCGTTTCCTAGAGTCAATAACTAGCGCCATAAAATTGAAATCGGTCAGTGAGGGTCATGAATCATTGTAAATAAGCAAGTACCTTGATAAACCAGTTCAAGCGCTTTCCTGGGTTCATCCATGATCTCGTAAAGTTCCGCAAGCTTCATCTTGGTATCGGTACTTGAAGGGTCTGCATCGATGACTTGACATTGGGTTAGCTTTTCGTGATATCTCGAGATCAGTGGAATACCCACCTTGTTTGTAAACTTCGGCTGCTTCGCGTATGTCACCTTGCATTCTGCGGCACGTGGAGACTTGCAATAGAATATGCAGGCTGCTTGTCTACAGGAGTATGCTGGTGGATATTTTGATGAACGACGAAAATGCGACGCACCGCGGGGTCGGAACCAAGGGTCTCATAGATAGGACCAGCCTCGGAATACATCTCCAGCTCAAAATAGGCGTCTGCGATCTCTGCAAACAAGGCAGCGTAATCCAAAGGATCTTCTGACAAGACAATACTGGCATGCATCTGGGACGGCACGAGCTTTTGAGTTTGCATCAACTCCCAGGAACATTCACTCACCTTGCCCTCATCCGTCTCGCCCATCTTGATCCGAGCAACAGCGAGTCGGTGACGGGCATTTATGTCCAATGGGTAATACCCAGGTTGAACATCCCCTGCCCGATGCACAAAAAGTTCGGCACCATCTTGGCCAGTCAAGTCATACTCCCGGTCGTCTTCGCAGACATCCCAGAATTTCTGAGTTGCCCTGCCCTGAAGCCATCGACAACCTTTTCGGATTGTATCTATGGCCCGTTCATATTCGTGCATTGTATTGTAAAGATCTGCAAGGACAAGTAATCCAATGAAGCCAAATCTCGCCTGTTCATTTTGCGCGGAGATGGAGGGGTCCAGAGCGTTACCGAGCGGGTTCAAAGTTTGGTTATATTCAAAGGCATCCTGATACAGGGTCGCACAGAGGGCAAAGTCGGCAAGCTCAATGAGAATCGGACGAAGTTCGGTGAGCACAGTGATGTCATGTGGGAAACGCTTGAGGATGGCCAATAACGAATGGCGGGCCTTCGGGTTAAGATGGTGATGAGTTTCAGCATGTATAGTCCATGATGCGCTTACTGTTCGAAGGTCATGCATCTCCCTGGCAAGACTCGCTCGATCCCAGAGGGCGTCCACATTTTCAGGGGCGAGGCTGTACAACTTCGTATAACAATACAATGCTTGCTGATTGTATCCCAAGTCCCTGACGACGTTGTCAACTAATATTCAATTCTGGGATCTGGATATTACCTGGACTGTCTTGCCAAGCTTTCCCATTCCTCGGCGTCACGTCTAAGATGAGCGGCCATAATACGGAGCTGAAGGGCCTTCTGTGGTTCATTCTTATCTTCGTAACACTGTGCAAGAACGGTCCAAGCAGGGATGGCGCGCGGTTCGATGCGAATGACCTCTTGCATTGCTTGGATGGCTTGAGTGAGGTTGTTATCTATGTAGGCCTGGTTGCCCTCTCCTATTAGAGCCCGAACTTGATGAGACAGTACAGGTCCAACTCTACGTTCGCGCTGCATGATCATCCACGATTTGTCGGGTTGAATACAGCAAAAGCAAATTTACCTGCTTTCTTTTCCTCTTCCCCACACCAGAAGCTTCGCGCAAATCATCCCGAAACTGGGCATCCTGGTCTTCAAGCCGAATATCCCACTCTCGCTGTAGCAGCCCCGTACTCGAGATGTCGTCTGCCGTTCGAATATTTCGCACGAGGCGTCTGCGACAATCGTTAAAAATGTCAGACCAGCCATACCTTCTGAGCGCCCTTACTCAAAATCTGCATCGACGTCTACATCCCTAGACGCATGGACCTGACTATCCAGGCCAGAAGTCTCACTCTCAGAGAATTCGGATTCAGAGTTAGAGCCTTCTTCCGTGTGGGCGAATTCCGAACCTGAACTGATGGGGCTTGTTGACAGATCCATCATGCAAAGGGGTCGGCGAGCCGGAGAAGGTAGACCGGTCGGAGTCGGAGTTCGCCCGAAAGGGAATGGACAATGTCTTGGATAAATACTACACATTCATAACTCGTTGACTCTAGCCGGGCCGCACGTCACATCCAATATACTGTTGCACTGAGAGGAAGTCCGCCGGCGCTGGGCTTGTTGAACGACAATTCAACTCTGCGGACTTGTTGACCTTGCCGGGCCTTGGTAGGATTGGTTAATAGCCGCCATTTGGCTACAAGATTCTAGATGGTGAGCGGAACTGAGTGCATCGCATTATAAATTATTCTCAAAATTCGAATTCGAGTTGCTGTCTGTCAACTAGAGATATGCCATTGGAGACAGACCTTCAAGTTGTTCATATCAGCAACCTGGCCCATTGGTGCGTACAGCGGAGATCCTTTTTCCCATAAACTTCGGTGATAAGCAAGCCATCACTGAGCGCTTCGAATCAGCCTACCCCGAGGGCAATGCGAAGTGTAAACCTTTTTTTCTCGTTGCACTATGGAACAACTTTCCCTAACGATCGCGCCACTTACTACGAAGGTCAAGATAATTCGATGTTCTAAATTTCGATCGCTGGAGTTCGCCCTTGGTGACCCATAACTAGGGCTTACAAGCTGAATGTGGGATTCAAAGTCTTCCGAGTGGTGTTCACAAATGGCGCAGACGCTCAGTTCGGGGTTCGCGGTGTCTAGCTCGAGATAAGTACACAGCGGCGGCTTCACTACGTATATCACTCAGGCTGCCAATGCTGCGCCACCTTCATGACCCTGACCACCAGGGTAAGATTTTGTAGGCAACCCCAAGCCAAGAGCGACAGATTGAGTTTGCGTTGCCATCACGGTGAGAGTGTGCTGAGACTTCCCCACTGCTCCAATGACAGTTTCTCCCAGGATCGGCTTCGTCACTCTCATCCGTTGCTTTTTGCAGCATGTGATCTCTACAGTGTGAGTAAGTGGCAATGAATAACATTGGACATACCGTTAAGCCCTCCCTGAAAAAACTCATGCTATCTCATAAGGAATATGCCACCGAGATCCTTAAATATCCCCACATCATTTGAACCACTCTCGCACCATGTTAATACTGCACTCGGGTGACTATTCAAGTCCAGACTCTTCATTTGATGACGACTCTGATGACCCGCAGCCCTGGACCCATGCAGTACAAGGTGGGCCACATCAGGTTTCCTCTTCTTTCCCCATTTAAGCTAACATGAGGCCGAAGTTCCCGCAACCCTCGTTCATGTATTAGCCATACTCGCCACGATTTTTCGACTATTATACCGCAAACATCTGTCTAAGTTTTCATGGGAGGACACATGGGCAACTTTGGCCCTTATAAGCGACTTTGGATGCTTGGCTAGCATATGGATGCAAACACCCCCAACTACTTGTGAGTTCTCCTGCTAAGCACTAGCACGGCAGCCATGTGGCTGAAAACAAAACCACTGTCAGCAGATGGACTCTCCTCAGTAGGTCGCAAGTCGAATTGGCTCCTATCGTTGACAATTACCTCCGTACTGTGGTAAGAGCTACAAGAAGGGAATCATCAGCTTGCTGCCTAAAACTTGATCATAGGTTCGCCAGAATAAGTATCCTTTCTTCAGTCGTTCGAATAGCAAATCCGACGCGAAAACTTCGAGTCGTCGCCTATTGCATCGGTGTCATGTTCTTGGCCATGGACGCGGGACTACTAGCACAAAAAATATACATCTGCATGACGGACCTTTGCAGGATCGCCACTCCCGTGGCCATCGCGCAGCTCGTCAGTGAGTGATCCTCCTTCTAGGGACTGGATCGGCCTGTTATTGATACGATTGTTGAAACTCCCAAGCGGACGTCATCTCGGATACCATACTTGTCCTCGCTCCTATACGGTTTCTCCGAGACTTGAAGCTTAGCCGAGATCGCCGTATCCTCGTCATCTCTGCGTTTTCCGCCTCCATGCTCATCACCGGGGTCACCATCCTGCATTCTGTCCTCCTTTTCCAGGAAGCCACAAACGCAACGATCATCATTGGCCATGTAAAGGTACAGTACCTCGTGGTGGTATATTTCTGTCGTATAACTCGCTGTGACCCATGCCAGGCTGCGCTCGCTTTATTCGTGTGCAACGCCCTCGTGCTCGTCATGGTCGTTTATCGCTTCTTTCAAAAAACCACTTTCGAACCAGAGGTACATGCGGCCCATGGCCCTGCGGTTGACAGCAACGCCGTGCAATTTACTAGCGTCATCGAACTCCCGAGCAAGCTTAGCTCCAGCATCGTGAGGTCTGCAATACACAGTAAAGGGGATGCAGCCTTCGTCAATGCATCTACATCAAACACGCCAGGTGGATTGTCGGACCCGTGCCACAGTGGGAAAGCTGCGGCGCTTAAAGGAGTTGAAGCTCCAATACGCGAGTATCAAGTAACTACTGGAGGACGGCCATGATAGATAGCTGTAGTATGGATTTACGTTGTGTGAGACATTTGTACGAATCATATCATGATTAGCCACATACCACAAATGGGCAGACCCCCAATGGCGCAGCCTTGCAAGTTTGGCGGATTCAACCTATACTAGAATCAGCAACTCAGCAACTATAGCAAAGATGTCTAGGGTGATTGATTGGTGACAGAGCATGGCGGAATTCCCATATTTCCGTTTCCTGATGGGTTGCCAAATCTAACGGTCAAAAAGGTGCACAAGATTTCGTCACATAAATCCACGTGCGTTCCCCGAGTCCTCCCGAATTCGAATGCCAGTACAGACACGGTCCGAACAAGATACAATCCTAGCAGGTGACTGTGTAACTACTGAAACACGTATAGTACGATAAATAGAATAAGTGCGAAGTCCTCAG
Source organism: Tylopilus intermedius (assembly GCA_038091255.1). Lineage (NCBI taxonomy): Eukaryota > Fungi > Basidiomycota > Agaricomycetes > Boletales > Boletaceae > Tylopilus > Tylopilus intermedius. The sequence goes on along the minus strand of JBBPOD010000534.1, from coordinate 6,529 downwards.
GACCCCGTCCGAAGTGGCACTGGCAAGCTCACGGCTGACTCGTGTACATCGTCTTAATCTAAATGCTTCTTCGAGCCTCGTTCCTCCACTCCAGCCTCGTGATCAAGGCAAGTTACGCATAGGCGTGTCTCCATAGTGGGTCGCACGGCGATCCCATCGCCCATGCATGGGATCACGGAATGCCTTGTTGGCGACCGCGAACAAAAACGAGGTCACAAACAACGCAAACACCACGAGCCAGCTAAGCCATGCGAAGGCAAGCATTGCCGTAAGGGCTCGGCACTCCCAGTAGAACCAGCACGAGGAGAGATTTCCCCAACGAACATCGTCTTCTGGAGCATTGCTAGAGCTCTATAGGTCGAAGTATTAGCGATTGTAATGATTAGAATATGAGGGCTACTGACAGTGGCAATGGCAGCACCAATTAGCCAGAGCAGGAAGAATACGAACAAGCCCACAAGCTCCGCCGCAAAAGAGCTGAAGAATCGGTGCTCGAGCCTGCTATGGATTGTACGAGCACTGGTTTTGATAATGAGCTCATATAAAGAGAATAGTGAAACAAGAGAAGTCTTACACAAACGGTGCCCAGATGATCGTGAGGATGCTTGTCACCAAGAGTTCGACAACCACGGGGTCTTATGGAATGACTTGCAGTCAGCGTTGAAAAACTCGGCGAGACCGGGACTGTACCATAGAACTTAACTCCGTAATTCGTTGGATCGAACGCGGGCAAGTGAGTAGTGTAATGTAGCCTCACCGCGGACAACGCCATCGCAACAACTGCGAAGAGAAACTATATTCCGAGCTGAATATGAGGCTCCCATCGAGGGAAGAACGAACATACCAATAGGCAGTACAAAACGAAACGTATGGAGTGTATCATGGTTGCCACTGAGGTGGAAGTAATGAGGCGAGTTTGACGATGATGCCGCGAAATTAGCTAGGGTTATATGTGGTACCCGGACCACAACACGAGGCAGCTGTGCACTCTGAAATGAATGGAAGGCCGCTCCGCTTCGTCGGCACGTGCACCGCAAAATGTGCACACTTTACCCATACTTGATGTCGCATTCGCTCACGTCTAGTCCACTATCAGCTCGAAATCGTCAAGAGGAGCCTCACTTACTGTGGGTTAGCAAGTGACCCAGTGCTGTGTTATATTTCCACAGTTTTCCGTTGTTTGATTTGAAGATGACAAAATGGAAGGTGTGGAAGAACGTCAGGTGCCTCGAGGCATGCCTCGTTTACGGCGGGACGACTCCGCTGTAATACATAATACGATCTAGAACACGATGTTAGTCGCGTGCCCAACTTGGCGATGGACTTGTGGTGTCTAATGACGTCCTGGTATCCCACGCGTGAAGTAGACCGCAACTCGCAACCCCAACGCGGCTGTACATGGCTCTCAGTTGCCTTCGCTATTCTAATGAATTTCCACAGGAGAGAACTCCCTTGGATGATGTCAAGGGCAGTGCATGAAAAGGAGCGATGGAGCTATATCCACAGGGTGGGTTCCTCTGGACGAGATAAACGCAACTCCCAAGCTATTTCGAGTCATCAGCGATCCGAATGAATGTGTACCCCTCATCGGACGAGTCATGACGTACTAGGTTCCCTCAGAATTCTGGAAAGCCACAGACGTTTTGGAACTCTTCCGAATCTTCGCGATGCAGATCGGAATCCGTTGTTGCGCATCGGCGCAACCCTGAAGATAACAACCGGGTACTGCATGACAAGTCGGAAATTGAGTTTGAACTTCATCGCTTCCCGCTTCGAAATGGTGTGGTAAACAATTTATCGGAGAAGAACCTCCCAGTATCACCCGAGATGCGGGCCAGAATTCACGTAGCATTCGCAGGGATTAGCCTGTTCCCGACTTCTGTCAATGAGCAGTGAGCACCGGTTAGTCGCATCGTGGATGAAATGTCGGAAAGGGACCCAACGGTGTTTTCGTCGGTCAAGGTGTCGAAATGCCCGTAGTTTTAAGTAGTAGCTATAGTGTGCGCTGTCAAGGGCAACAAATAATCAAAGCTATGTCATCCCGGGCCGTTGTCTGTTTTGTTACTTGTTAGCAATAAAGGCTATGTTTCAGTCGTCTTCGCTTTCGCACAACATCGACCTTTGTTCCACGTCATCACCTGCTCATGAGCAACCAACGCACCCTAGCCTGTTAAAGATCGTCTCTTGGCCACCCACGAAAATCCAGGACTGTTGTAAGTCTTCGTGACACGTTACTGGAAACTTCGAAACACTAAGCCCACGCGCTAGGGAACCAACCACTACTCCGGCTGGCAAATCCGCATCCATAAAACGTTTTAACACGGTCCGCTATCCACGCAGCCGTTCTGTACACGAATCAGCTGCGCAGAGTCGTCCGCTCACCCAATCCTTTCGTCTTGCTGCCGTCCCTCCACAATTTCAAAGATGCCTCTGGTGTGGCAGCGACATCCTCGATATTTCATCTCCGTAGCAATGGTCATCTTAACAACAATATACCTGCTTAATCCCTACCAACCTCCGCCCTGGACGGAATCATACGAAGTTTCGGCACGAGACAATGATCTGCCTGCGCGGTTGGAACGAGCTGAGCGGGTATACTCAAAAATGGTTGAAGAACGCAAAGAGATGATACATCGTTTTGGACCCACTCCTCATGACATTTACATGTAAGTCATCCTGTTATCGCTTAATTCGGTCTCAGCATATACCTCTCAGGTTCCCAGAGGACAAGGAGCCTTGGCCGCCATATACACTTTGTGCGTGCTACGTCTAGTTGGCCGTACCCTTACTTCATTTGCTCAACAAGATTCCCAAAGGGAGCTTTTTGCCTCCATCGTTTCAATGTCCACACGAAATGGAGCGTGTTGGTTCCTTAGGAGATGGCGGAAAGTGGACCTGTGGCCTCTCTCGGCTTCGACTCAAGCCAGGTTGTCTAATATACACGTTTGGTGAGCTCTAGTTGTGCCCATCTTCGTATTCTCTTTTGAGCCGGGACATTGCCCAGGCTTCAACTATGAAACTTCATTCGAAGCCGAGGTTCTCGAACGCACTCGCCACTGTGAAGTTTGGGGCTATGATTATCGCTCCAATTCGTTCGGCGGCATTAAGCGCGACCATCGCGCCCATTTCCACCCATGGGGTCTAGCAAACATCGATGCCTATGGCCCGAACGATAAACATAAGCTGTATACCCTCAAGACACTCCTTGACATGAACAGTAAGCCCGCCTTGCAACCCTAGCCGCTCTGTACAAAACATATCTTTTTAGAACATCGACATATTGATATACTGAAGATAGATCTTGAGGGATGGGAGTTCGAGGTGCTCTCACAAATACTACAACCTTACATTGCGTCTGGGGAGCCGGTTCCCTTCGCTCAGCTCCTGATTGAGATTCACGTCTGGGACAAAAAGTTTGAAGACGTTTTGTCATGGTGGGAAATGCTAGAGGCTGCGGGGCTGCGACCATTCATGTCGGAGGTTGGTAATGGCCTATTTTCATCGACTACACTGCTTATACTGTGCAGGTCAATCTCGTGTACCAGAACTACAATAGGGGCAAGGACACGGCCCTCGTAGAGGTAAGTTATTTTAGCATGGTCATCGCTGTCGCTGAGCATTTGACCACTTTTCCAGTACTCTTTCATTAACACCAGAGGCAGCAATTCTTTCATTGCTGATCCCTCGTCGGGCCCGTGACATAAAATAGTATGCCCTTGCAATTCGGTTTCGGCAGCGTGTTGTGCGCGTAGTGCAAAACATGGTGCAGACCGCGGGAGTAGGTCAGGCGAACTGTGTCATGGATTTGGATGCGTACATACATGAGATTGAACTTGCATAGTGCTTGATACCCATCATTTATTATACCATTCGCGCAGTAGTTGTTATGGTGTGTTTGATGCTGTCGAAATCCAAGGGCGTTGCCAAACAAACGGTAACTTCCTGTGGCGGCGCCTCGGCGAACTGACCCGGGAGACGATTGATCTCGGTGCCACGAAGTTCAGGGAGTAAGATAGTACTATTGCATGTCTTCATTGTTGACTTATTTTTTAGGGTGAAATGACCTGCAATAAGCAGGAGGACAATTTATCATTATCACAAAGTCACCTCTAATCCGCACAAAGTGACAAAGCCGCTGAGTGACTGAGTGCATTTTGCGCCGGTGAAAGTCGTCGGCTTCAAAATGCGACATCGAATCTGCAGTAAAGAACATATATAGATCCTACTACTCCCCAATGCGGGGTCATTGCCATCTACTGCTCACTCTCTTTTACCACAGTAAACACCGTGATTTTCAGAGACACCACAGCTGACAGGAGACAGTTTCCCAACACCCCGGATAGACAATGTCTCGGACTGAAGCACAAAGAAATTCAAAATTACGAACGGCACGGCCTAAAACAAATCGGCATGACATCACTTGGTCTAAGCCCCGTGCAAAATAACTGCACCAGACGCCTCAATTTGACAGAGACCGCCACTTTCTCCCCTACCTCTTATCCCGTAATCACCGTCTTCTTTGCGTTAAGATGAGCGCTACTCGATACGTACCGCCCACCATTCCGTCAGTCGAAACCGGAACCCCTCCCAGGGAATGGTCGGAATCCATCCTTGCGTCTAATCCGGCAGGCTCGGATGCGCCCGCTGCGACATCAGAAACTCAAGGGCTAAAAGAGACTACAACGATGGATCAACAGTCCATCAACCAAACGGTCGTGCAAGCTGCCAAACAATCCGTCGCTGAGCCAGTGGGGAAAGCAGCCAACTATGCCACCCAGACTGCGGCTGCCACAACTTCTTACCTTTCTGATCCTCGGGGGGGAAAAAATACAGCGTCCTCACATTTGCGTAAGTTGTCACCCTGCGTGAGACGTGCGTGAAGGCTGCTCACCAATTAGCTTCCGAGGGTCAGGAGAGGGTCTCCCTACCTAGCACCGAACTGGAAGGCGCCCAACCTTCGGAACACACCGCCGGCGTTGGTGCACTCCCGGGAAATCTTTCCGAGTCTAGTGTCGCTCTTCTGCCTGAGGAGCGTCAAGAAAGGGTACAGGAAAGTCGGCAGAGGAGAGACACTGTCAGGCCCCCAGTAACAAGTACCGGAATTGAGGTATGGGTTCGCACCACATTTACTTTTCCTTCGACCTTCTCGTAATGAGATTAATCGTTATCGGTACCGCCAAATTGTATCGAAATGTCCCTTCGATTTTTCCTCCGTGCTCGTATTCCCTGCGATGGGTTTTCACCTGCGACAGAACGACTGATCATCTATATAGACAGAACCACGACAGATAGAAATGGGTGAAGCAAAAGCAGATGCTGCACTCTCCAGGGACGAGCCAACTGCCTCCCAACCGTCGGACGCTTTCCCTACTGAGAGCACACTCGCAAGAGCTCCGGAGACCGTCGAAAGCAGCACACCAGCTAGTTCTGCGCCCGAAGTCGAGTCGCAGAAGGAAGTGAGCGAGAAGAAAGGCCAGCAAATCTTGGGCGAACAAGATACTGACACGATCGCTGCGGTGGAGGCCCGGGGGGGCGTACGCCATGGTACTGAAGAACCTGGTGAAAAAGGTTTGTGAGGTTACCTATGATATACGTGGCAACAAAGCGAATCACCAATGATGTCCTAGGGCAAGAAAAGGGCGAAGGATCTGATTTTGCTTCGGGGGAGCGTGGTGAGGAGAAGGGTCGCGTCCAGGGAGATGGCGAAGAACGGGCCTTAGGTGCTAAGGAGGCGGAAGGGGGCTACGGCGGGGACTATCATCCTGCCATATTGCACCCCCCGCCACCAGGAGCTAGCGTTGCCGAGTATCAGTCTTCGCTTGGCGCCCCGCAAGAGACGCATGACGATTTACCGACGACCAAGAAACGTGCCTCCGTTGGTGCTGAGAAAAAGCCGGGATTCATGACTATGATAAAAGGGGAAATGAAGATTTTTGCAGGGAAGATGAGCGGTGACGAGCATAAAGTTGAGGAAGGGAAAAAGATCGTCCATGGGGAAACGTAAAATTCGGAGCGCTTGGCAGTCTTTGGAGTTGGGATCACCGCTGTGTGCTAAGGCATGTTGTATTCTAGGAAAACTTAGTTGTATCATGTACGTCTCATAGCCTGAGTTGACTTACCCCTGCAATGTCCTCGGTGTAGTTCTGACCGCAAGGGGAATGAACCGAAGAGCCGAATATCACGTTTATCGATGTGAAGCTGTATATCAGCGAAAAATAAATATGTTGCATTGCGTCTGCACTGAGGAAGTGCCTTAGTCTGTGGCCTTGTACCCTCAATCGTTGGTAACCTGAGTTATGGCTTCGCAACACCCAACCGGTCTCTCGTGAACAGATGAACGGTCTCGCAGTAAGTGCAGCCAGGTGACCATATAAAACGATTCGTGCAGAAGCCTGAGGGGAGCAGGTAAACCATCCGGTGAGATAGGGACATGAAATGCACGAAGTGTCGACAAACGCATGACGACGGACCACCACATGAAAGCACTTGAGAAAAGGGACGACGCTTGCATTCAGTCGTGTGACGCCGT
>JBBPOD010000533.1:0-17420 GCA_038091255.1 Tylopilus intermedius | reverse complement strand
AAAGAAAGGTACCGTCAGAGACAGGGCTCTCCGGGGTACATCTTTCACACTGGCAGGGACTCGGTGCCGTTGATTCCTTTAGAAAGAGGTTGTCGCCATAAACCGGACCGTTTCGAGTGACCTTGTAACGTTAACCGAAGTGCTAGTTGCCTCCATGGGTCGACCAGGTAGTACTATTGCCAGTGGCACATACTTTTTGCCAGTCACGTCGTGGTGTTTTTGGATGAATCACAGCCACAAGGCAAGGAAGTTGATGGGCCAGCACAGTCGGCGTTTCCCGAGTGGAACCGTGACCACTCTGGTATGCTGGTACTAGTGACCCGTCGCTTCACCACACGCTGTGTCCTCACCTCGCATCCATCTCATTTCCGGCAATCCGATCACCACGCTGTTCACTCGTTCTCAGCTGTTTTGATGGTGCAGACCAGGCGAGCAACCAGGCTGGCTGCCCAGGACGAGTTTAAGGGAGCAGTGGGAGTGACACGAACGACCAGAAGAGAGCACACAGATCGGTCACCCAAACGCGCTAGGAAAGAACACCAAGAAGAGGAACAAACACAGTCAGGAGCTGCCGTAGGATCCCAACGTGAGTTACGAGGAACCCATCTCACATTGGGGTTTATAGAGAACGATTCAGACACGGACGCCAGTGCTGTGAAGCAATCACGCCACACGCGCCAAAAGAAAGAACAACCTATTCTAAAACCATCCGATTTCGCTCCGCGCGTATCTTCGGCGTGGAAAGTGGGTGCACATGTCTCTGCAGCCGGGGGTGTGGAGAACGTGGTCGTGAACGCGGCGCGTGTCCGGTACGCTTCGTTCCTTGCTGTGCCATTTTGATCATAATATGATGTACCAAAAGGGCCAACGCGTTTGCCCTATTCGTGAAATCACAGCGCAAATGGTCTTCCCCGCCCCTAACCGATGAAAGCGTCGCTTCTTTCAAGGCCCGGATGCACGAGTTTGGGTACGACCCAATGCATGTTTTACCTCACGGAAGCTACCTCATCAATATGGGAAATCCTGATGAGTAAGTACAGTATACGAGATTTGGGTGATCGCTGGTTTTAGCATGATGCATAATCCCAGAGCGAAGCGCGAAAAATCTTATGAGTGCTTTCTGGATGACCTGCAGCGATGCGAACGACTCGGATTGATGTTTTACAACTTCCAGTGAGTTTCTTTTATCCTGGTAAATACCACATATCTGCTATTTTACATCCTCAAAGCCCAGGCTCCACTGTTGGGGATGCGACGAAAGAAGAATCTATATCTCACATAGCTCAATGTTTGAACAGGGCACATAAGGAGACTTCATCCGTGATAACTGTCATCGAGAACATGGTGAGCATAATTCAGTTCTGTTGCGCTGGGCCGCTCGTAATCCGGTTTTTTTATAGTCTGGTGCCAAAAACATAATAGGTTCCCAATTTACCGAGCTGCGGGATATTATCGAGCAAGTGGAGGACAAATCTAGAGTTGGAGTGTGTCTTGACACGTGTAAGTGCTAGGTCCGGCTTTAAGGTATATAGTTGATGATGCAGTATGGACAGGTCATCTGTATGCAGCAGTGAGTAATATGTTGTCTCTTCTGAGACACATATTGATGTCATCTCATAGGGGTATGATATCTCTACGAAAGGAGGTTGGGAGTGAGTTTCAATGATACGCTGATACGTTTTCGTTCCTGATTGCTCGATACTTTAACTATCGATAGCCAAACGAGTGAGTGCTTAATTGCATCCGAGTCTAACTTTCACTCACCATAGGCTATCCCGCTAACAGTGGCAACGTTCGACGAACAAGTCGGCTTGTCATACCTCCGCGGGATGCACCTTAATGACTCTAAGACACCCCTTGGGTCGAAGAAAGATAGGCACGAGAATATCGGACTGTACGTTGACTATCCGCTTGAATATAGTTCGGGTTGATTCATTTTCTCTCCCACTCGATCCGTTCATAACCTTCGCATACATACCTCTAGTGGTACGCTCAGGCTTCCGGCCTTCCTCGCGATTCTTTCAGATCCGCGGGTGCAAAATATCCCCCTCATCCTCGAAACTCCGACATCTGAAGCCGTCGAGGTGTGGGAGTGTGAAATAAAAGTGTTGAATGCATTGTCAGAGGTCGGAACTGACTCAGGAGCAACTGGGAAGGAAGGAGACACAAAGGGAGAAGGGACACTGAAGGGTATGCTGGATGATATTCGCAGTGTCATCCGGGAATATCGCGACCCCAAAGAAAAGGGCGGGAAGAAAATTACAGCGGGCAGGGTCGCGCCCAAATCAAAAGCAGTGACTAGAAAACGCAAGACGACAGATGCCGAAGAAGACGGGACGAGCAGTTCTGATGATGGACAATTGTAAGCGGCATAATGATGGTACTTTACCTATATCCAATTCTCGATTCATTGAATTTCTGCACTGATCTCGTTGGTAAAAATAGGTTATAGCTATCAGACCTTTCCACTCAATAAAAATGAGGAGAGGAGCCAGTGATGTTTGCAACAGTCTTCGCTCTGATACACGTTGCTTTTGCGCTGAGAGCCACAAGAGATAGTCGCACATTCGTCGCAGGTGAGACCTCTCTTCACATCTCGCGATGCGTCCAGAAACACGGGAGGCTTTGGATTGGAACAATATGCGCGATCCGGAACTACTGAGTATTCGAGCTGCTTGGAAAGAAAGTGGAACCGGAGGGCAGTCGGAATAAACATGAGAGCACCGGACATCAATGGAAGTGGCTCCTCATCGCCTCGACGAGTCTCACGATGCCAGCCCTAACAATGGCGCTACCCGTAGGGTGCTTAAACGAGCGACTGGCGATGGCGTTCCCCCTATAGATGACACATTCGCCGTGTTAATCCTTTTGGATTATGAGCCTCAGCCATGTGCACGTTCAAGTAGACTTGGGCCACTGGGCAAATTGGCGCAGGATATCTCCGAAACAACTGGGGGTGGTGATAAGACTTTTCCCATGCCCACAGCGACAACTGCCTCACCTACGTCTGGAGATTCCCTAGGAGTGGTCAGTAATGAAAGTACATGATCATGCTGTGGGAGCCCATGTCCCAGGGCAACAGCTGCCCGATGATCATCGAGCTCAGCCCATTCTAGAAGTGCAAGTCTCCCGAGTTGGCCCGTGTCAAATTCGAGGCAAAGGAATGGCCGCTCAAGATTCCAATAAACGAGCCCAGCTCGGCAGCTTGTAGATCGAGCGTGTCATTGACACCATGACTGCGAGGGTATCTTCCGTGCCTTGCGGCTCTTGTGGTTGAAGAGCGACTCGGCGACCAACAACCCCGACGCAATGTCGGGGTCTCGTTCGTGGAGGTGCGACTCAACGAGGGTGTCTAGTACCTCACAGGGCCTCGTCAGACTCGAGGACTTAGACTGCCACGTGGCGAATTGACAAGTGACATATTGAATGTACGATTGCCTGTCGATTGTCACGTAGTTCGATCATGCTTGCACTGTGGCTGAGAGAGCATCCAAGAAAGTCTGGCCTTCGTGCACAGCCACTCGCGAAGGGAACAACGCTCAACACAACCACCGTCGTCGCTCCTCCATGCTTGCGTTTGGTCGGGGGATTCGTTCAGTCGTGCCAAGGCGCGCTCTTTTATCTGAACGACGCACATATGCAACAGCCACTCAGATTCCTCGACCACCACCTCCCTCAACAGAAGAACCGCCCACAGAGACCTTTTCAGCCCCATCAAAACCAAGACTTTATTACACCCGCCCTCCTGGACGCGACGACCTGCCACAAGTACAGGTACTACTGTTTGTTTGCTGTTATTCATTTAAAAACTCAAGTTGCTGCATTGTAGAAACGATGGCCATTCATCCTCGCATTTGCCGCGCTTGGAGTGTCCGGATGGGCTGCGTTCCTCCTCGTAGCGATGAATCAAGAACGTCTCTCAAGCTCCGTCGTACGCCGAGTATTGCAAACGGCACGAGAAGACAAGGCATTGCAGGCTGCTTTGGGTGATGCTATACGGTTCGAGCCCACGTGGTACTTGAACGGCGACCCATGGATCAGTGGTTCTGTACGTGTCTCGCTTGTTCATTTTCTATCGAATTACCATGTGTCAGTTCTGATACAGTGTGCTCGCTAGATTAATCTTCCACAGGGAAATGTCGACGTGAGCTTCCGATTAAAAGGTCACCGAGGTTAGCAAAGCGGTCCTTCGTCCGACGTTGAATGGGTTGTCACCTTTGAGGCTATTACAGGCAGCGGAACACTTTACTTTACTAGTATTCGCAAAGCGAAAGGGGAGGCGTTCACACCCTGTATGTTTCATCTATCCTTGTTTCACGGGAACAATCCTTCCTAACACTCCGCAGTACGATTCAGGGTCATTTGTGATGATGGTAGCGTCATCAACATAACTCCGCAGTCTTGCTAGATCATCCACATCGCAGTCTCGATGAATTCGATTCCAAGTCTAGTGTACTTTGCCTCACTTGCGAGACGCTTCGTGATCGCTGCACCAATTTAATGTGTGAGGTGTCGGTGGGATCCGGCCGCCGATGAAAAGCCCGACAGTGACATCGATCGAGGCTGTGGAGTCATGTGGTACCTCGGTAATTTTAATGTCTTTGACCGCAACGACGGGGAGCGCAGCTTGAGTACTGTACTAGGTATAGGGTCTAGACAAAACCGGAACCAGTGATATACGAATGACACATGACAAACTTGAAAGGATTCAGAGTGTTTCGAAATGACAGGCTACGGTGAGTTCGTAAATCAATGACTAGGCAGACTAGTAGAGTGAAGATACCAGGCACGAGTTGAGACAGTGAGTCCGAGGCAAGCGCGTGTATCGGGCACTGACGCGTACTGATGGCCGTTACGCCGTGCGCAAGTTCGTGTACATAAAGCGGGCCAACCTGACCGTGACTCTTTCAAGTTCCAGTTCCCCCATCAACCACCATGAACAACATCAAAGTGCTGACCGTCGGAGGCTCCAGAAACATTGGCTACTTTTCTTCGATAAGACTCCTTGGTATATTTTGCGGTCACGTGTAAAATTGTATATTGACTCTTGGCGAACAGATTTAGGGGCTACTGTTACTTTTCTCTTGAGAAAGCCCAGCGTATTTGATGACGATGTAAAAATCCAAGAGCATCTTCGTTCCGGAAAAGCAAGACTCCTTCAAGGCGATGCACTAGTAAAGGAGGATGTGAAACGTGGATGGACTGCTGCTCAAGGAAACGACGATAAACCCGTCGACTTCCTCGTTTTCACGGTCGGTAAGCGCCACCGTTTCGGCTTCGCTCCTTTGTTTGATCTCACCTGTTCCCGGCACAGGTGGGACCCCCGAGTTTTCACTCAAGAAAGGAGCCGTGATTACACCTCCCAATCTCGTCACTCAATGCCTCCTGAACTGTCTCGAAACCCTGCCGACACCTTATCCCAACATCATCGCTATTTCCTCTATGGGAACCACTCGCGTTGGTCATGACAAGCTCCCCTTGCTCCTCAAACCAGTCCATAATTACCTCCTTGCCAGCCCGCACGCCGACAAGCGTGGTGTCGAGGAAGTTTTGGCTCATTGTGCCGGTTGGGAGTGGAAGACAGAGGATAGCCCTGGAACGGAGATCCTTGGTAGGGACTGGAAAGCGAGTGCGGGTTTACCAGCAGCAGGTTCTTTGAAGGGCGTCGTCGTGGTGCGACCTGCGATGTTAACAGATGGGGATTGTCGCGCGGATGCTTGGGATCCGTCGTCGGTACGCAAGAGGCCGTACTTGGTCGAAGAAGAGGACATTGCGAAGCGGTGGTCGGTATCCAGAAAGGACGTGGCGCATTTCGTGGTTGAGGAGGTGGTCAGGAATTGGGACAAGTGGAACGGCAAGCGAGTCAGTATTGCATACTAGGATCAGCCTCTCGCCGGGCTCCATCTGAAGGGCCTGAGGGAGCCATAATTTAATTATCGTGCTAAGGTACATTATGCAGAAGATTGAACGAGATCAATCATGATATATTTCTTCCGTGAGTCCTCGTAGTACATAGTTCAGACTGCATCATCCACCGACTCGGAATGGGGGATGACAATGACAGCCACGACAGAAGTGTTTTCTTTAGTGCAATTCACCGAATCAACGAACCAATCAATTTTAGCGGGCGCCCGGACGCGTGAACGCACGGCATGTCAACTCGAGCATACATCGCCCCTCAGAATACGACGGATTATGCTGTCGAGCAATGCTACTGAGGTTCTCGGATTACTAGCAGCCCACTACTCGAACGTAGTAAGTACTGATGCCTCGATCCTGTGCTTTGAAGTTTGCACGGTCTTACCAGACATCACGAACTTGAAGGCACTCGGTCCCAAAAATCCCTGCTCCAACGCAAGCATCCTGCGTCAATGGTGATCTATAGAGCATACCTGAACAATGGACTGTCGTCTCCACATCCACTGAACTCCTCTTTGTGCTCATCCGTGATACCATGTTCATGACAAAATCTCTCCCTTTGCTTGTTGATACTGTCGTAATGCCATATCGTAAACAAACACGTTAGCACCCTAACGTGCCATTGTTCTGTCAGAAAAGGCGACAGCCAAAGGGCGCGCGGAAAAGATGAGACCCACGAAAGACCCAAAAAACCCATGCTTATTCCAAGGCCGACGTGAAATCGCGGCGGATCAAAAAATATAAAAGATGAAGCTATCCTGCGCTTCGCATGTCAGGACTGCGATAAAGTGGAAGAGCAACACTCACCCTCCCGTATTTGCAAGGCCAATGACCATGGCAAGTGCAACGGCGCGCTTGAGGTCCCCTCCAGCATTGGAGCTCACCCAAGCAAGGACGATGGGTCCAGGAGAGGCAACACCAACCACGGCGAGCACCACGCCGACAAGCGCAACTCCGGGGCTCGACTGGGTGTATAAAGTAATGCAGCCCACAAGGGCGACGACGCCCCCAGCAACCACGTATGGACCGCGAAGTTGATACTTGTCAGAATAAATTCCAAAAAGGATCGCAGTCACACAACCTGCAGCGTATGGAGCGATTGATAGAAGCTGGGAATGAGTAGCAGTGAAACCGAGTTCATTGATGATGGTTGGTATGAAAAACGCTATCGCATAGCCAGGGATGGCAAAGCTAGCACATGGGTGTGTCAGAAAGACTTTTGTGATGTAAAAAGTCCTAGCTACGTACCCACTTAATATAGCAAATTGAAGGTAGGTTTTATAGTCCTTGAGGCCCTGTAGAACAAATTGGATATTATAATGTGTAGCAAGGCCCTGGGAGTCAGTCTTCATCCATTCAACAATGAATTTTCGTTCGGCATCCGTCAAAAATGACGCAGTCTCTGGATGCTAAACGAAGGTGATCAACCTAGATGATACATTAAATGCGTAGAAGTACGCACGTCATACATAAGGAGGGAAGCTGCCAGCGCTGAGACCACCGTAGCTGTGGAAATGCAGGTTAAGTCTTCACTACCTTGTAGTAACTAACAAATCTACTTACCAAGACCCTCCAGGCAGAACTGATGACCTTGAATGAGTACGTATAGAACAGGTATCATGAGATGACTCACGATCCACTGCCAGCCATGCAGGCCGCCAATCCTATCAGCAGGAAACGAGCATGGTTCTGAGCGATGGAACCGTGATGTCGAAGGGTGATACATACCCATCCATTCTTTCAATGAGGTAACTTTAGTATCTGAGTCACGAGTGTGTTGCGCTGAGTCAAGAAAGCAATCTCACGCAAGAAGACCACCAAAACCGCCAGCCACAGATGCAGCAGATATGATTATCGCAATACGCTTCCCCCGTTCAGCGCGCGGATACCACAACGAGATATAATATGTCGCGCCCGGGACCAATCCAGCTTCGGCAAGTCCGAGAAAAACTCTCGTGCTATATACGGTCAAGACGGCGTAAGTGATTATTGTCTGCCATGGCAAAGTTTCAGCTTACATGAGGAGTTGCGGATATGTCTTCACGAGACACGATAAAGTCATAACCAGACCCCAGATGACCATGATTATAGGAACTATATCAGGCGTAGTGGATTAGCGGCTGGAGCTGCGTTGAAATGAAGACCACTGTACTCCATCGAGATGGTCGAAAGAGCTTTAACATGATGTTTCTGTACTTGTTGTTCGATGAAAATGTAAATGTACTTTTACGACCACTCACGATGGAACTTGTGCGAGACAGTATGTAACCTAAGGAAATGTTAGTCACATGTCAATCAGTGAGCCCAAGACTCGTGAATAGAACATAGATTCTCACGAAGAAAATTGCAATAGCAATATTATATCTAAGTCCAAAAAGATTCAGGTCAGTTGCCATCCCCGCAATCCTCGCATTACCTAAAGCCCGAGGTCAGCGGTATGGACATTTTCGAGAGATCCAAGACTGTACTCGCCAATGTTAGCGCGGTCCCTTGAATGCAAGATATCAAGATCAAAAGTCGTCGGGAGGTTCGAGGTGACTCACATGAAGCTGAAAAAGTACAGAAGCGCGACAAGGGGCAGAAGATGCCAGTCGAGCTTCCTCAGTACCCTAGCTTGCACATTGACCTCGACGTTCAGGGTATCGATAGCATCACCGGGAACCTCGGTGACAATGGTCTTACTGTTGTCGTTGCTGGTCGTGAAGGGTGATTGAGCCATATTATAGGTCTGAGTCAAGGCACTGGCAGATGGGTGCGTTCACTGGCAATGGGTTTGGCCAGCTGGTGGGATGTTATAGTATTTCCTGTTGAATGGTTTCTGAAACGGGGTAGCCCGCTATTTTTGTTCCAAGTTACCAAAACCTCGGACGGTGCAGGGTCAGAAGTGATTAACACATCAAACTGCCTTGGACATGGAAGCCCGAAGTCCCTTTTGGTTCCTGGTACTACCACGTGTACTGCTCAATTCACCTGGTGCAACAAAAGGTTGTAACGCATACTCTGATCTTGAATGACGCTTTTGTTTTATGCATTGTGTTGTAGTGTAACTTGAGTTTCTTCAGGGTGACGAAATGTGGTTGGTTGATGAGCAGACGGGAGTCAGATTGCAGACCAAAGATGGACATTACCCCATCCAGCAGGAGGCAAAGAGGGGCACATTCCCTAAACGAGCTTTGGGATCGCTGGTACTGTTGCACAGGTAAACTGTCCGCGGATAGTAATACTACACGATGTCCACTAGGACCAAGTACTAATCGGCTGGCTCAATGTACAATCAATAGGGTTACACGAGCCATTAAATTAGTTAGATTAGTGTTTACGTCGACCTGTACATTAGGGAGGGGGGAATACTTAGTTCCAATTGTTACTCTCGGCCCCCATCTCCTCTGATCTAAGTTTATCACTTCTCGCCCTCATCGTGCTGCGACAGCGGGAATGGGTCGAGCAACTATACTGCCATGCGTCGGCCGCCGCATACATCCCGAGCCTCCCGTTTCGCCGCGCGATCCGTGCCTACTAAGCCACTCAAGAGACGTGGTTAAGTATACGGAACAAGAACACTCACTAGGGAAACGGTTTCAAGCGACATTCTGAGAACGATATCATCTCCGTACTAAGACTTCGTAGGCGGCTTCAAGAAGTTGATGCGGATTCAGGTGCGTTTCAGGTACGTTACTGTACTGGCAAGTCGCGGGGCTAGGCTCATCAAGGTTTCCAAGAACTTCATTTTGGATAGTGCGGGTTAACGGCAGTTTCCGTATGTACTTGTCACAAACCTTTGAGTTTGGGCAGTGACACCTTTGGCGACGGCTCCGAGTCAATGCCGCTCAACCAAAATAATTATACGCAAGTGACATCGGCCATCCGTCCTCAGTCAACAGGGAGTTTCCTTCGTTGACGCCTTGCAGGTCATGCATCACTCCTACCCATGGATTAATATATCAAGTAATGCTCGTTGCACGCAGTGCAGCTTACCAAATGGAAAGACAGCCTCGATCCATGGCGTGTTGTCCACGAATTCGACCACTACACTTTGGAATGTGTAAATATCGGCCGCTTGATCCCCACTTCCACTAAAGTTCTGATCGTCACGCGGTCATTCGTCAGTAACTTTCCCAGTGAAGAGCACCTTAAAACCCTACCTGATCTGCAAATTCCGTGATCCATATTGGCTTGTTGTATGCATCGTGCAGGGTCGTTGCGTGATCCACAAGCGCTTTCGAGTCAGTACCGTAGAGATGGAATGCAATGGCGTCAATCTATTAGAGTTCTGCTATTACATCGTTGGAACAGTGACAGAAAATCTCACTGTGCAATCGGTACACTCTTCAATAGAGGATTTCATCCAGCCAAGCCCTACCTGATCGTTCGTGCAAGCAGATGAGATGAGATAGTATCTCCGATACTTCAGAGGGTCTATGTGGTGCTGCCACAACGCAATACCGTCTTGCGGGCTCATATAAGATTGTGAAGGCCCGTTTGGCCTGGGGCAGTCATTCAGGAATGCGAAGTAAAAAAGTACCGAGTAGACGTACTCAGTCATTCCAAGAACCTTTTTTGCGTAGCCTTCCAAAACGAGACTTTTGAAATCGTCTATTTGATTACACCACGCTTCAGGTGGTAAATATGGGCTCCAAGTGTATATGTTAGGGACCTCGTGAGTATACGCGCACGCGACTGAAATGAATATGCGAACTAGCAGACTTTGGGGCGGACGAAATTGGAAAGGTAAGACGAGTCGCCATTAGGCCAGCCTAATCCCCACTTCTTGGACTCGCCGGGAGTACTAGAAGTTGTATTTGTGGACACCTGCATAGCTGTTGGCGTTTCCGAGGCATGGGAATGCTTAGAAGTGCTGCAACGCTTCAAAAGATAATTACGCCCACTACGCTTGCGTTTCTCGTGCGGCGTGTGCTTTGATATGGGTGGAAGAATGGGCTAAAGATGATCTACGTCGGCCTTGCGTTCTGCAGATACCTGAATCTGCATTGCGGTCGGGCAGAACCAGAGAACAAAATAAATGTTTGGTCATTTCAGAATGTTGGTTTGAGACCACGGATGGTTGATAAAGCTCGGAGAAGAGCTGGCGTCAGAACCATGTTGAACTTCCCTTACGACCGGGACCACGGATTCCTTGAAAGTAATCGGAACGGTACTCGCGGCCCGCTGAGTCATGGCACTGGGCATTGCGCCAATGAGCCACCACTGGCTCTGTGGAGAGGACTTGCCCGGGTCGACTGGTTGTGTTGAGATTGGCTCGGAATAGAACACCGACTTAAGGCCACGGGCTTCGCAACCTTGCGGGTTGTAATTATAGTATGAGACCGTGACAAGTAAACCAAGCAAAGCGAGCCCACGATCGGCGCTATGAGCACCTCTGACTCGGACCCACATTTCGGCTTTGCCCGAAGTTGAAACCAGCGCGCCTCAAGTTACACTATAGCTAGTTGGTTGTCAAGTTTCATAAAATGGTCCACAGAATAACAAGAGGACCCATTCCCTCACTACCATCATGACGTGACTCGGAGTTTGGGCCAGCAACTTCGTTACATATGCCGTCGTATCAGGCGCAGCGACCGCAAACTTGCTTCCGAAAGTACTAGCAATATTTCCTCGGATGGACGGACGATCTTATGCGGTTCCGCTCTCTGAGGGTTCCTTCTGTTTCAAGTAAGTTACTTGCTGTGCTGGTGCTGTTTCCATGCGAATTGAGAGTCATGCCATGGGTCTGCCGAGGTTGGCGACTCCGTCTGGCGCATGGACTGTGCCAAGGCTTCCTATCACCGTACCCACTTCCACTTCCAGTCACTGGCAGGTCCACTGCGCAATTGAAGCGCTTCCGTGATCAGCACGCTCCCTTTTACTTTTTCGTGATCGGTGACGGCGTTCTAGCTCCGGTTCTCCTGACGTCGTGTGGGATCGCAGCAAATATTGTGGTTCACACTGCGTCCGTTCGTATTCCTTTATGACGACATCTTGTTAGATCTCACTCTTGCACAGCTTTTTATAGCGATTAACCGGGCGACCACTCATTTCAACCCGACCACCAGGCATATCAAGGCTGAGATGAAGCAGGGTGAAGCCTGATGAAACTTTCTCGAAACGGCTCATATGATCCCATCGGCAGAGTGCTATCATGATCATCGATGAAAGCTAGCACATGCACACTGGCAGAAACACAGCTGCAATCTCAATGGCAAGTGACAGCTGGCGTCCCTACCTGGAGAGGCGCGGATTAAGGAATCCAATGGCGACGGGCTCACTCGTGTGAGTGAGTATTTTCCGTGCTTGTTTCAATTCTGATTCTGATTTTGTCATCCCCGCCAGGAAAGAGATGGCGCGTGATCACACCTACTGTGGTTCTCAACCCCACAGGAAGCCAAATGTGTTTCTAATCATCGGATTAGACTCTGGAGCATAAAATCAACATCCATGGCCCAAACATGTACGGAAAAATACCGACGAATACTATGAGATCCGCTATGGGCCTACACAAAGTGAATTGTTGCCAACTTCATCTTCTCCCCCCAGGCATGGTTACCAACACTAGGCTTGCCAAAGTAGTGACCGCACTCTTCCTATGCATTTGTCTTCATGAACTTTATGCAGGGTATCGGGCCCGCAAACTTCCACCAGGCGTTTCTGGCCTCCGTTCGCTATTCAAAGTCCCGACAGAAAAACCACGGTTAAAAATGCTCCAGTTCAATCAGCGATATGGTATGTCTGGTCATACCCATGAGCTTCTATTACTGAGTCCGTTGGCAGGTAACATTGCCTCTGGATCAATGTGGGGATTTACTGTTATCGCCATCGGTTCCGCCAAGATTGCCGCAGATTTGCTCGACAAACGTGGCGTCAATTATGCTGACCGTCCTCGGTCGGTTATGGCTGGGGAACTGGCAGGGTGGGGTAAAATGATGTTACTGTGCGATTACACAAATCGGTTTCGGACTCAACGAAAATGGATCGCTCACGATCTTGGCAGTCATGCAATGGTGGCCAAGTTTCACCGAATGATCGAGGTCGAGACTCGACGAACCCTCCGGTCCGTGCTTGAGGATCTGGATAGGCTCCAGGCGCACGTGCGCAAGTATGTTTTAGCGACATTCACGCTTTCCGACGGCTTACAGTGCCGGTCAGGAATTTTAGTTCCATCATGTTGCGGCTCTCGCACGGATATGTGACTAAGGACGGCAACGACCCTTTGGTTGAATTGGCCGAATTAGCAAACTCACAGTTGTCCAAAGCAACCACGCCGGGTGCAAACTATGTCGATATCATGCCATTCTGTAAGTTGAGAATTTACCTTGGCTTCTCTCGACTTCCTAAGACTTTCTCAGTAAAGTACATCCCGTTGTGGTTCCCCGGTGCCGGCTTCAAGAAGAGAGCTGGGGAATACGCCGTTGTCGCACGTGCCGCAGTGGAAACACCCCACAAATATGCCGTGTCTCAGGTGGCAGGTTCATAATCATTTATCTTGGCACACAATGTGACCTAGCCAATTCTCGAGGCCGCTGGTACCGCATTTCCGTCACTTTCGTCCCACTTGCTAAGTATGCCGGACCTTACGGACGAAATGGAAGACAACATCAAATGGACTACATTGACTTTATATCGAGGTTGGTACAACAAATTGATTTGAGTGTCGTGTTGGTACGGAGTCCACTTACCACCATGACATGTCCACGCCAAACCTATTTTTCTAGTCTTCTTCTGTTGCCTATGCCTTCTACCTTGCTATGACGCTCTATCCCCAAGTCATGAAAAAAGCTCAGCAGGAATTGGACACCGTTGTTGGCACCGGTCAATTACCGACATTCACCGACCGGCCATCTCTACCATACATGGAAGCTCTATTTACGGAGCTCTTGCGTTGGCATGCTCCGGGTCCGATAAGTAAGTCTGGTTCTCAAAGCTAATACGGCTAGCTACCATCGAAAGTTCTGTAGCCATAAGACACACGACCGCTGATGATGTTTATAACGGATATTTAATCCCTGCTGACTCGTACATCATGGTTAATATCTGGTACGTCCATGACACTCTAGTCACCCGCTGACGGCATATTTGGTTCTTGAACCTAGGGCCATGCTCCGGGATGAGAAGATGTACAAGGACCCTTTGGATTTTTAACCGGAACGATTCTTGGGAGATAACCCAGAGCCTCATCCGTTCAATGTATCCTTCGGTTTTGGACGACGGTGAGGAGAAATTCGGTCTTCGACGACACGGTGCTGAACAGATAATCCATTTCCAGTCGATGCCCAGGTGAGTCACGGTTGGTCTAGGTAGCCCCGAAAAGACGATATCATTCTCTGCCATCCATTCATGCAGGCATTTTCTTTGCCCAATCAACAACCTGGCTATTCTGCGCCCAGTCGCTCGCCGTATTCGACATCTCCAAACACGTAGAAAATGGTATTGAGGTCACACCAGAATTCCAACAAGAGGGGGGACGTTTCTGTCAGTATTGGTGTATTATTTATTTGGTTCCACTGACACGCCTTGTACGTTATTCAGCAATTTGGTACCATTTAAATGCTCGATCAAGGCTAGATCAGAGACTGCTGAGCGTCTTGTGAAGCAGGCGTTAGAGGAAACCGGGTAGATGTATATGCTGCGGGGCATTGCTGCCGTCCCGGACCGGGTGCTCCGCTGAGTTTGAAAACCTTAAGTCTCGTCTGTTACCATGTAAACTTTTGGCTATGATGCACATTGCACATGCTCTTTTTCTCGGCAGTTCCTCCTAAAGTTTTTGCATAACCAAGTGTCGTTCAACGTTCAATACGGCCCATGTCATCGCTTCCAAAGCTCGTTTCTGGTTTCACCGTCGTACCAGTCACCTACGCCCACTCGACACATATCCTCTACGTCCGCGCCCATCTCTCGAAATCGGCGGACAGTGTATACCCTGAAGGACGAACCCTCTTTGTGGTCAACATTCCCGTCGATGCCACAGATCGCGAAATCTCTCTTTTCTTCAAATCCTGCGGGACGGTCGAGCGGGTTGTGTACAACCGGGACTCGAGAGCAGAACCCGAAGCAGAAGCAGACGAAGAAAAAGAGGGGGGAACGGAAGCAGAGTCAGAACACGCAGAAGACTCGGAGGCAGAGACGGATATGGACACGTCAAGACCATCCCCACGATCAAAAAAGCGGCCGCCAAAAGAGCGCGCCCCTCCAAACGTCGTCCCCATTCCACCCGTCTCGACACGTGTACTTCACAAAACAGGCAGCATTGCCCATATCATCTTCCTCGACGCCTCGTCCCTCGAAAAAGCGCTCGTCCCGCCGACGAAGCCGCGCCCTTGGTTGTCTTCGGAGGAGCCACGGGGTCTCGCCCATTACGCAGCGTTGTACGATGCACAAAGACCACCGCTGGACGTCGTCAAGGCTCACGCAGACACTTGGATGGAGCGCTTCGAGTTTGATTTGGCGAAAACGAAGCAACAGTCTGCGTATCGCAAAGGAGAGGCGATTGTGGACGAGGATGGCTTCACGCTCGTTACAAGGGGTGGTGCGTACGGGCAAACGCTTGGAGGCGGCGTTGGCGTCGCAAGCAAGTCATTTGAGAAAACAGGTCGGACAGGGAGTAAGAAGAAGAAGGCAACGAAGGAAAAGGAGACGTTCTATGCCTTCCAAAAGGCGGAGAAACAAAGAAAAGGCAGGGTTGGCGTTCCAATACTGTGTGCCGTGGCTAAGATGCTTTTACGATTCTAGCGCTGCTGGATCTCAGGAAGAATTTTGAGGCAGACAAAGCACGCGTAGAGAAGTTGAAGGAGTCCCGACGTTTCAAGCCTTACTGATCCACCGAGCGGTCCCGCCGTGTTCTAACCTCGACGGACGGTGGAATTTCACCCGTAGAATCCGCTTAGAAGACAAGCTGCCCGCTTGAGGTTCTGCACGAAGCGCGCTGACTCCAGGCTCAAACTCAGGGAGAGGCACATTCGTCGCGGCAATGGTTACTAGCTAGAAGCAAAAAACGCGAGGGGCCAAACATATGGAAGTATGTATTTGATACAATGTCTGTACTCGTTTCCTGGAGTTCATTCTATGTGTCAATGCGTATTGTGGCAAGGGCACCCCTCAAGGCCCCAGCTTCCGCCGCAACGATAACAAAACGTTTCTCTACACCGGCACCTCATGTAATCGCAACCGTAAGAGCGTTCCACGATCATCTTGCAGCTCGGACACGTCTTCCAGCCTTTCTTCTTGGCAAGATCGTGGACTCTATGATCCTCAATATCACCGCAGTTTTGTGTGGGATGTGCGCGGCTTTTGCATCTCGAACATATGTCTGTGTTGCACCCGGGACAAGTCACCACGCACGGCGCCGATGCGGATGATCTGCCGACGAAAGTCGCACACTGCTCGTTGGGGCAGTAGACGCGGAAGTTGTGAGGGGTAGCTGCCTCTGCGCACTTCGAAGAGAAGGTTTCCAGCAGTGGTCCTTGCAAAAAACTGAGAAAGGTGTCCACTGGAAGTTGATGTCGGCAACATTGCAAGGGAAATAGATCTTCGTTTTTAACGGCAACTTTGGCCATGGCGATCACGCATTGGCGGCATATGTAATGGCCGCATGGCCCATGAAGACAGGCGTTAGGCTCGAACGAGTCACGGCAGGCGATGCATTCGACGCTGGCAAGCTAGTAAGTCATCCAGTGACTGCCTCGAATGCGTTTCGTCACCTGAGTAGCCTGATTTTCTCGGTGGTAAATCGGCTTGTTCTGGTGAGTCCTACTTCAGACTGCGTTCGCTCAGCTGGCTGCATATCAACCACCAAGTATTTTTCTCTGAGCGTCAGCTTAGATATCAGCTATGCAGTTCACTCGACAGGGAAACCCACAGTAGCTCCGCAAAGGATACTTTGGACATCTCTACCTGTGCCTTCGTCGGCGGCGGAAGTAATTCGCCGCGCTCCAACGCGAGCGCTGCTTGATAGTCATCCCGTTCGGCCTCTTGCAAAAGAGCTAGATGCTTGAGGTAATTTCTTCGAGCACCTAGCTCAGCGTATTGTTCATTTGTTGTAAGTCATTTCCAGTCCATGAGGTTTATTAAGAGGATATGGCACTCACCCTCCCTTCTGGAGCGCTGATCACGAGCCTGAGAAAGGCTGATGAGCGAACGGATGGGGAACGATAGCTTGGTGAGCACATAGCCCATAGTTCTACTTTTGTCCCGACAGCGAAGGGTAAAGGAGAGGTAGTTGGGAAGGCGAGTCGCTCGGAATACCCTAAAAGTGAATATGGAAGGCGATAGGAGCCCATTGATATCATTCTGGGGTCATACACAACGGGCACCCCTAACCTTATACTGGGTGTATACAATCAGTGTGTCCGAGCCCTTTGGGACTTGAGAGAGTAGTTTCTGTGACCTTTCTCGCAATTTCGCCTACAATCCCCAGAGAATCGGTTAGATGCATATCTGCGATCGCGTACTTAAGACAAAATCTAACCTTAATCTGGGTGTACAGTTTGTTCGCTAAGTGGCTGTGCTCATGT